>CAUYQG010047897.1:0-20390 GCA_963574415.1 Tarsius wallacei
AAAAAAAAAAAGAAATGGGAAAAGCAAGGAGAGTTAAGAGAAAATGTAGAAGACTCCTTTGAGAAGTCTGGTTGAGAGCAGAAGATTGGCTCCCATGATGGCAGTAATCTTGCTTGTTTCTAAACCCACGCACTCCAGGTACACTGGTTTGCCACTTACACATATTTATAGCACCTTATGATGTCACGTTTTGCGGCATCATGATGTCCACGGATCTTCCCTCACAGATGGCAAGTCCTCTGCCACAGGGAACAAGTGATCACTGGCACAGCAGGGCCTACCCAGACTTCTCTGCACTCAGGAATTAGAACAGATCACGCCGTGCCATGATCTTTTAAGGACAACTGTGCCTGAGAGGTGCCAAGGCAGGTGTGAGGCAGGAAAAGAAGGTCCCTTTGAGGCTGCCTCAAGTGACCAGTCAGGGTCTTCATGTGAGAGGGTGACTATGTGAGAGACCAAGGGGCTGGCACAAGGACCTCCCTGGATGGGATGTGGTGGGTCCACATGAGGCTTGTTTAGAGTTGTATTGCCCAGAATTGGGGAATTGTGACATGTGAGGCCACTGTATTTCCGTATCTTACCGTCACAGACTCGACCACTCCCTGAGTAAGTGCAGTGGGACCCTCTGTCTGTTGTACATCAGCCTGGACATAGTGGGTCCTTGTGTCAGGAAGACTTTGGAGGGCAGCCTTAGGAGCAGGGGAGACTGTTTATGTCTGAAGAGGGTGACATGCTGAGCTTTGCTGGTGGGAAAAACCTCCCTCCTGCTGGATGGCAACAGGCATGGGGGCTACAAGGACAGTGTGACGTCAACCAGGAGTGTGTGCTCAGCAGCAAAACCTATCCTGATTCTCCCTGTGGTCTTCACCACAGCTTTCATGACCTCTCAGCATTCTGGGATAGAGAGGCTGGGGAGAGTAGTGTCCACTTTCTAAGGCCCGAGTGGTGGCAGTCGCTGAGATCACAGAGTTGGGGCAGCTGACCACAGGACTGTTGGCATCAGAGAACACTGTAGGATGCTGGACAGAGTTGCAGAAGACCTGCCACCCTGTGTGTGACAGGCTGTCCCTGGGCTCAGCAGGACATTGCTGGTTCCATGATGATCTGGACTCATGTGTGGTCACAACGGTGGCAGGACATGAAGGGGACTCAGTCCATCCAGATGTGAGCACTGAAGTGCGACCTTGTTATGTTGTCCTAGAATGGTGAGAATTAAGACATCTGAGCCTCAAGCAGACCTGGAGACCAGAAAACCAATGCTATGGGGAATCACTGAGTTCATGGGAGCCTGCAGACAGGTTTGGATTATTTGACCCTAATTCTGAATAAAATGGAGTTAGGTAGGAGTTTAAATCTGAGACCACGGAGAAGATGGATCCCAGCTGAGGTACGTGAGGATTATTCCGCAAGCAAGGGAAAGCATCTCTGAAAACTAAGGGCTTGAGATTAAAAGGCCTTCATTACGAGACGCTACACACCAGTATCAAGACTGACAGAGAGACTGATTAAAAAACCACAAAAAACATCCCAAGGAATGGTTCTAGAAAGATGCATGCAGTCTGTGGATGTGTGTGGTACCTCACGGGTGCTCGAAGAGTACCAGTGTACCGTATTGAAGTTCATCACTCAAGTTTCACTGAAAGGTAAAACGCATCCCTGAGAGATCTGAATGCTGTGCATTTCATCTTCAAGGAGACCAATGCACAAACACTCACGAGATTGGTCACTGCTGTGAAATCTCAGTCATACAAGGAGAGGAGAGTTTTGTCCATTCTTATACAGCATTGACATGATAGCCACACATGCGCATGGCACATCAGGCCACTGGCCAGGTCAGTTATGCCTGGTGTCCAAGATCTCCCCCAAAAAGCATCTTAGTGACTGCACAGAGACAGCTCTTGCTTCGGTGGTGATGCTCTAAGGCAGATCTGAGTCTACGTGTGGGCTGTGCCCACCACAGCCCACCTTCCCCATGACTGCCTGATCGTACTCCCCAAATTCTCCATTTATAAATCATGTGTGATGATAAAAATAAAGAGCTCTGATTCAGCTGGGTGACTATTTGTGGACATGAGATTGAGAGTATTCCATTAGGGCGATTCACTCTTAAATTATTATTTTCTGTAAGCTTTAGTGTGCTCAAAAGATTTTATTTTAATGTAAAGTGCCTGATTCTGCAGTCTTCAGTGAGGCAATAACTTTTCATTAACTTCATTTTTCATTTTTATCTTTCTTGGAGTGTCACAGCACACAGCATATGATTTTGGATGTCATGTAATAGCAACTCTCTAAAATTATCTGCCCTTATTTCCATTTGACACTAATATTTGATATGTTAAGTTAAGCAGATCTACAAATGTAGGGCTGCATGATTTTGCCTCGGGTGATAATAAGAGCTGTCAGTTTTGCATTTCCTTATTGAATTCATGTGGCTAATGACTGCTGACTTTTAAAAAAAAATATTGTGGGTGCGAGTGTGGGTGTGTGTAAGGGTGCGTGTGTGAGGGTGTGTGCAAAGGGTTGAGGAGAGAGAGAGAGAAGGAGAGAGAGAGAGAGAGAGAGAATTTCAGTTGGCACAAAAAAAGAATAAAGTCGGTTTCATATTTTTGATTTGTCCAAATGGTTTAGATTTTGCAGAAGTGATCAAAAGTGATTTCCAACTTAAAACAATGTGCAGATTTGCTTTCATTTCAAAAATTAGTGTGAAGCTGTCATAGGAACTTTGTGTATTTTAAAATATGCTGTTGTTTAAGGATATCACAGTAATATCTACATGTGTTTTGGTAGATTCAATAGTACACAGAACTCAAATGAAAATGAATGTGCCCTGCTCCTTGCATACGCAGTCTCTTCCCAAGGGAACCACTTTGAATTGTATGTTAACATTTAATATGCATTATCTACTGCCATTTGCTGACTTCTCCTTTTTAGATGTCATGGGTGGCTTTTCTGCTCTGACCCAATCTGGCTCCTCACCTCCTCTGCAGCTGCAACTCCTCTGTGTACATAACACACGTCTTCATTTTTTGTCTTTGCAATTTTTGACATTTAACTGGCTATTTTGTAGAAAAGGACCTTAGGACCCCCTAAACAACCCCATGTCACTGCCCCACTCTGATGCCTAACTCCTGCCTCTGTTACTTTTACCTTCAGGTTGTCAAGGTTGCCAATGTTTGTTTTTGTTTGTTTTAGACAGGGTCTTACTCTGTTACCCTGGCTGGAGTGCAGTGGCACAATTATGGCTTACTGCAGCCTCAAACTCCCGGGCTCAAACCATTCTTCCTGAGACTCAGGTGTCATAGGGTCAGGAGACGGCGCAGTGACCCTTCCTCATGCCTCCTTCATGCAATCAACAAAACTGAATCCCTTCTTTAGCCCACACCTGTCACAAGATAAAGTACTTTGAGTTCCATGACTGGATGCAGCAGGTTGCTGCTTTCAGGCCTTGCCAAACTTCTGGCCTCCTGCCCCACACCCCTTGACAATTATGCTGTGTCACTGCAAAAGGACTGGAGCAGGGGACAGGCAGCACCGGTCTTTAGAGGCCTTTATGGACGTTAGGGTTAGGCATGAGGAGATCTGTTTACAGTTCAGGCCCGCAACACTGTGGACACGGGCACCCATAATCATTGTCTGTTTCACATGGACACAGGAGAAATAGAGAAATGGACCTATAGAGTAGTTTCTATATACATCTATCCTTATATGTGTATCTGCACATATATGCATACTCTAATACATAGAGTTATCTCTTCTAATACAAGACAGGACCCCCAAAAACCAGAATTAATTTATTCTAAATTGTGCATCTATTTTTACATGTTTAAACTTCAGTCACTTTCAAAGTACTCTTTGTTTTATGCAATACATCTGAGATACTTTTTCCACTGTTCAAAATAATTTTAAACTTATCATTTTGGGATTTTAGTGCTTCTGCCATTTTTTGTTTCACCTCTTCCACATCAGCAAAACATTTTCCCTTTGAGGACTTTTTTCATCTGGGGAAACAAAGAAACATACAAACAAACAAACAAACAAAATATATATATATATTATATAAAAATATATATATATAATCTCCCCAATATAGGTCTCTTCTAATAAATGCATATATATCTTATACTTTATAGATATCACCTCTAATATATTTGTTATCCCTTTCTCGCTTTTTCTTTCTCTCTGTGTATATATATATCATCTCTCCATCTTCCATTTCTATCTCTCTCTCTTTCGTGCGTGTATGTGTGTGGATATATACGTATATATATATGTGTGTGTGTATATATATATATATATATATATATATATATATATATATACTTCAGCTGCTGTCTTTTTATCTGTATAGATTTTGAGGTTTCTATTTTAGTGTGGAGAAAGGCACTGGGCATGATAAACCCCCTTCACAAACAGAGAGAAATAAATACTTCCCACAAAGCAGATCATGAAGTATATTTTTCCCAGGGAGCTCCATTATTTTAAAAACAGCTCCTTTTTTTCATTTTTACTTGAAGGGACAGCCGGCGAGCAGCTCCGCGCAGTCCTGGCCATCACTCACATGCAGACCGCAGAGCATGGCGTCATCATCAAGTCAACTGCCTCGACATGCCTTCAAAAGAAAGATGGATGGCCTGTGCCTCCATGAAACAGCCTTTTAACAGGCCTCCTTGCCACTGGGTGGCCTCTGTCCTTTTCCTCCCCTTTTACTGTTCTAAATAGGAGTAATGCAAACACCTACATTCTTCAGGGTCTTCAACTGGTACCTGAGCTTTCGGGAGCAGCGTGGGAGCGGGGGTGGGGGTGGAGGGTAGTCAGAGGACCCTGGTTGACATTCAACCAGTTGAGGCTTAAGCATTGCCATGTTCTCTCCTTTTCCTGCCCTGGAGCACAAAGAGGGTTTATGTTCGTGTCATTAGAGGATGATAGGACTAATGAGAACGCGAGACCTTTGGTTTCCATCCATGACATTCTCACGGTTGTTACGTCTCTGCAAGGAAAGCATAGAATAGAAACAAGTATTGGAAATGAGAACAAAATGCCACCTCTGTACTACTTCTGTGAAATGGGTGCATTGATTTCTTCAAAAGATACAGAGAAAACAACAGAAAACAGAGTACCTTCCAGAGATGCTCACCAGAGGCATTACTTTTGAGGGCTTCTGTCACAGATGACAACACGCTGGTGGATTTATCAACAGAAAAATTATTTTTCCTCACAGTTTTGGAGGTCAAAATCTGAAGTCAAGGCCATGCCCCCTCTGAAGGCTCTAGGGGGAAGACCCTTTCTTGTATTCACCACCTTCTGTATAGACAATTGTTGGCACTTCTTGGCTTATAGATGCATCACTCCAGTCTCTACCTTCATCTTTACAGGGTCTTCTTCTGTTATGTGTCCTATCCAAATTCCTTTCTTCTTAAGAACACCTGTCATTCCGTTTAGGGCTGCCTAATTCAGTATGACTTTATCTTTACTGGATCATATCTGCAAAGTCTATTTCTGAGTAAGGTCACACTCCCAGGAGCAGGGTTAAGACTTCAGCACATCTGTTTGGAGACCACAGTTCCACCCACAGCAACTGAGTTCCTGGAGATACATTTTCTGTCTTGCCGTAGAAGTTCATGATGTGGTTTATGCAACTATTCTTTTAGCCACACCAAGCTATCTAATTACACTTACAATTCTGGGTGTCAAAAAAGCAGAAAGTGATGAGTTGAGTTGCCTCTTGGATGTAAGTTCTTCCATGTGCTTTCTTGACCTAGGCTTCTCTAGGATTTTTCAGAAAATTGCAAATGGCTGGGAAAACCTTGAAGCCCGCCCTCCCTAGCCCACTTAGATCAATGCAAGTTCTATTTTTCTCAGACTCAGAAATGTTTTTCTTCCCTTTGGCATCACTTCTAGTTATTTTTTCCTCCTGGTCTGATCAAATCTAATACCTTTTAGGAACATAATCCCAGAACTGAGCACTGTATTTCTCTGGGAAACCCCACCACTTTGATTCTAAATAATTGTGTTTGTCTCCCATTTTGTAATTGATCAAATAAGCCTAATCCAAAGGTTGGCTCATACCTCTTTCACTAATATCTGGGCCCTGCTGAGGCTAAGTCAGCCAGCAGAGGGATCACCTCACAACCCAGTTCATTTCCAAGTTATACTGAAACTCTGTCCATGGACTTGAAGAAGTCCAACAGACAAACGACAAAATCATGAGACGGATGCCACACAGGCGGGGCTGGCCCAGAGAAGGAAAAGTCTGTGGGTTTTTTTAAAAAAATACAGAATAATACAAATTTGATATGAGACTTGGTCACTTATAGCTCTCCTTTTCTCTGATCTTACCAGAAGGTGATTGATCCCAATTCAGATCCGTTTTGGATAAGTCAGTGACAGCATCATCTTAACCCCCTTCCCCTTTCGTTTGCATCCTGAAATCTTCACTACCTGGCACACATCTATCATACTATAGGTGTTCCTTAAATATCAACCTAACTTACAAATTAATTTTCCTTTTGGGGCACCTTATGGTGAATCCCCCACCCGCCCCCGCTAGTGGGTGCTGCTCATGGAAGCCCAGGCACCAGCTGAGGATCCTGAATTTCTAGCATTCCCTGCACATCAATGAATGTTCTTCATGGCTATTTAGAAATCCCCTTTCAATATGGCACCACCAAATCAGTGCTTCCTTCCTTGCTTGGTAGTTTGGGTGTCACCACAAGCGATTTTCTTAGGGCTCTGTTGGTTTGGGCCACCATTGGCTACTGGCTTGTTGGGAGCCATCCAGTTTGCTCAGTGTGGACAGCATAAATTACTAAAGTGTGTCTCTGCTGCTGTGATTTCTAGTCTCTGGTCTCAAAGTCACAATGGGCATACCAGTAATGTTACTCACAGTGGAATTGCACAAGTCATCTCACCTCTGTGAGATGTATTTTCCTCTGAGATCTTTGAGACTCATGTTTGTAGTGAGAATGTAGTAATATTTATCCTGCTGGTTCTGTGAGTATAAAAGGTAAGGGATGGGGAAGGAGATCATGGGTGACCCCCATGAGAACAGTGTTGTGCCCCGAGCTGGCAACTGTGTCTCTTCCTCAGCCTCCTCCAGATGGCCCAGAGGTTTGGGACTAAAACTCAGAGAGGCTGAGGCACATACTACGGCACAAGGATGGCTCAGCCAGTGGCTGGGAGTCAGCACTAAGCTTTCTTATTGCTTTGCCTGGAAGGCCTTGGTATGTGTGGCTTCACAATAAATGCTACTTTCTATCTTAATTTTAATTTTATGTTTTTTACTTTGAAAATTACTCATAGCCAGTGTATATTATGAGTAGTTTCCTTGTTTTCCATACCCTGACTTTGATAATAGTAATGAGTGTTTCCCTTGCCTTGGATTTTATTTTTAATGAAGTAAAGGCAGCCCCTTTCCAGAGAACAAGGCAGAGTAAGAAGTAAGAAACCGATAGCACATGGTTGCATGAGGACGTAGCACGATGGGGCAGAACCTCTTGACTTTCATTTGTGTGGTGCTGTTTAGACCCTCAGGGATAAGAGGCACTATTTTTGATTCCCTATTATTTATTTAATAATATTTTATTGGGTCATGTGCCAAGTTTAAACAATTAACGAAACGTGGAGTCTCAGGGGCAAGCCCTGAGGCAGAGCGTTCATAAGGAAGCAGTTGTGCTGAACCAAGCTGGGCAGTGACTGTTTCTGGGGTGAAGACTTCTCCCTGGTGGGAGTGGGTAAGCTCTGAGAACCCTGGGGGCTCCCCACATCCTGTCCTTCACTCTGCTCCACCTCCTCATAGGCTGGGGGACTTCTTTGGGTATTTTTATACAGGGGAGGCTGAAGGTTTGTGGGGTCTGGGCAGGGTGGTTGCTGCTTTCAGAAATGACAGCCTTGACACATGTGAAGCCATGTGCTGGGATCACTTGCCAGGGCCGTGAGGCAGCTCTGTGGGTCCCCTTCCTTCTAACTCCTAATCTGTGGTGGTTCCTTTTGCGTGTCTACTCCTCATAGTGTGAGATTGCTTACTTGGGTCTCCATGGCTCCTGAGTAGCAACCTCAGCATGGAGGGGATGGAGTGGGAAGAAGGTGGAGGATAGAGATTTTCTCCAGTCAGTGTCCCCAGTGCCACCATGAAATCACAGACACCATCATAAAGAAGGGCTCGGAGTCAGGGAGGGGAGGTCTCCCGTGCTGCAGAATCACAGGTAAATGCCAGCATTGTCTAAAGTGAGAACAACATGCTTTGTGTCAAAGAACAGACCTCACTGCTCCTCAAAGTTAAGTCTGTTTATAAATATTTATGACACAGTGCTATGGGCACAAATCTAATTTTAGAAAATATTTGAAAAAGTAGTCATTGGTATTTTTGTCACTATGTGGAATTTTTTTGTATTCCCAAAACCAGTCATACTTTCTAACCAGAAGTACATTATAATGACAGAGAGACAAAAGCAGAGTTTTGTCAAAGACAAATGAGCGTACACAACTGGATTTCCACTGGAGGAATAAATTGCACAATGAAAATAATGCGAAAAAATAAAGGGAAGAGGGGAAATTATAAATTTTCTAAAGTGGTCATATTTTAAGAATTTTTTTTTTTTTGAGTTGAAGTCTCACTCCATCGCCCAGGCATGCAGTGGCACGCTCACGGCCACCCCAGTGGTGACCTGCTGAGCTCCAGCGATCTATCTGCCTCTGCCTTCCAAGTAGCCGGAACTACAGTTGTGTGCTATCACACCCGGCTAATTGTTTGATTTATTGTAGAGATGAGGTCTCCCCAAGTAGCCCAGGCTGTTCTCAAACCCGTAAGCTCAGGCAATCCCCTCCTCTCAGCCTCCCAAAGTGCTGGGATTACAGACCTGAGCTACCAGGCCTTAAGAAATATTTTATGAAATAAAAACACATATTAAACTCAAAGAGAATGTTGTTTTTTTGAATTAAACACCACGCTGAAAATTTTAAAGTATGAATGAGGATGTGGACACAGTCAGCCAGATTTGTACAAAACACAGGAGAAAAGTCACTGCTTCCTCATTGTCTATGTGGTCACCTCTGTCAAAATTGTGCCATAATTGGAAAATTATTTCACAACTATTTGGAAATGTTATTAATTTTCCCTCAATGCCAAACATTTATTTTATAATGATAATGTTCTCTCATCATTCAATTTTAAAAGTGTATCACAAATTTAGTGTTCATTGGAAATGCCAGCCCCAGGAACTTAATTCTAGAACATATGGTTACTGGTAGGTAAAAGACTGTACTCAATTGAGCAAAAAAAAGTGATAATTGTCATCTAGTAATTGCATTTCAGTTTGTCAGTGATAACTAATTGTGAGCAAAGTATACACCACTGTACCAAATTCTGTACCAAACTCATAGCATTTTGTTGGCGACTATTGTATCTTGCTTGGTGCTGTGTTTCTTTTCAAATGATGAAAGTGGCCAGGTACGGTGGCTCAGCCTGTAATCCCAGTACTTTGGGAGGCTGAGGTGAGAGGATTGTTTGAGCCCAGGGATTTGGGACTAGGCTGGGCAACTTGGTGAGACCTCGTCTCTACAATAAATCAAAAAATAAGCTGGGCGTGGTAGCGCATGCCTGTAGTTCCAGCTACTTGGAAAGCTGATACAGAAGGATCACCAAAGCCCAGCAGGTTGAGGCTGTGGGGGCTGTGAGCATGCCGCTGCACTCCAGCCTGAGCGACAGAGTGAGACTGCAACTCAAAAAAAAAAAAAAAAAAAAAGAAAAAAATGCAGAAGGTAGTTTTGTCTCCCCTAGAATCAAGCAGGAACTGTGTCTGGAGGTCCAAAACCCCAGGATTTAATGGGCTGCCCTTGGCAGAAGTGTGGCCAGGAGACATGACTCCTGGTTGAGGACAACTAGTTCCCTGACAAGTGTACAGTAACAGGCAGGGCAGACACAATAAAAAACAAAACAAAACAAAACAAAACAAAGAAAACTAGCAACATGAAGTATCAATAACTGTTTAAAAGTGACCAAGGGAAGGGGTCTTTGCATCATATCATGTACAGAGGGTACTTTAGGGCATCTTATAAAGTCATCTGTGACATTTGTTTAGGGATATCCAGGTTATTTTTTCAAATTCACTCACTTTCAAGTTCAAATATGTAAATCCATGAACATAGCCTTAACAGCTGAATATAGGCGTCTAAGCCATACCTTAAATATAATAAATTCTTGCATTGTTATTGAGACCATCGCAGTCTTGGGTCAGAGAGAAGCCAACAGAATCAAAACTGTAATAGACTTTATGCTGTGTTCTAACAATGCTCCTTCAGAAACCACACCTTTCCACAGAATTTGTCTACAAACAGCACATGCTAAATAATATTCCATTTGTATGAACAAGAGTATGCAAATATGTAGTATGATACTATATAAGCCCATGTGTGTATATGTATATATTTTTGGTATGACGTTCATAAATGTGCATACATTTTTTGGCTATATAATATATATATGAATTTGAAATATCTTGTGCTGTAAAACTGAGTTAAATAAATTCTGATGGGAATGTCTCCTCTACTGCTTCTTTTTCTCTTTTTAATGTCCCTCTTCCTGGCATCCTTCCTTTCCTGAATTTCTCGTTCCAAAATCCACTAGGTGGGACCAAGTGAGGTCCGCAGTGTGTGACCACTGCAGTTGGGCATGGGGTCAGAATTTGAGAGGCATAAGCGCATCTCACACAGTTACCTTGGCTGTATTTCAGTGGGAGGTATTAAAGCTTCTATAGGTTGAGAGGTGTCCCACGTCTTAAGAGCACCCTACAGCAAAACCTATAGACACCACCTTTAATGAGTGACCCAAGTGCCCCAAGTATCTACAAATAGGAAGAAGGGAAAATGCAGTATCACTTCTGGGGTATTCCCAGTGGGAAAACTGCATAACTTGAATGCAATTACGAAGATGTGGTGGGCAGACAGCGAAAGGGCATTCTACCACATCTTCTACAAGTGTTCATGTGATAGCTGTGCCAGTCTGGGTTGGTGGGAAAGATAAATGAAAAGTTAATCGTAAAAATGAAACGATGGTTTATTTTTCTAAGCCAACAACACTGAGTAAAGGTAAACTGCTATTTCAACTAGTCAATGTTTTAAACCAGTTGGATACATTTAAAGATATACTGCTTGGATAGCTAATAAATCTGTTAGATAGTGGCATTTTACAGTTTACAAAGTGCTTCCCATGACTTTATCTCCTTTAATTTCACTAATTTCAGGATGGGCTAGGCTATTTCACAATTTAAGCAATTACCCAAATCGCAGTTGTTTTATGATTAACTTCATTTATCTTTTCCACCAACCCAGACTGGCACAGCTATCACATGAACACTTGTAGAAGATGTGGTAGAATGCCCTTTCGCTGTCTGCCCACCACATCTTTGTAATTGCATTCAAGTTATGCAGTTTTCCCACTGGGAATACCCCAGAAGTGATATTATTATTATTTTTCAGTCCTGCAAAGTTCACTGCAGAGTAAGGTGTTTGTCCACATGGGGCTCCAGACCAAGACTCCTTCAATTCTTCTCAACACGTGCTGTACCTTTTACAAAGAGCCAGTGACTTGTCAAATCCTGCATTGACTTTGAGTGTCTCTTCCTGCAAACAACACTCATCATTTCTGCCCATGTTTCATTGATCAAAGCAAGTCATAGGACAATCCTTACTTCCAGGGGGCAGGGTAATTAAATGTTCTTATACACCCACAGGGAGAAAATTGATGAACATTGGCATTTTCTCATATGTTCTAGCACGTGTATGAGCAAATAACTGAAAAAAATGAAAAA
The DNA here is from genome assembly GCA_963574415.1 of Tarsius wallacei. Taxonomy (NCBI): domain Eukaryota; kingdom Metazoa; phylum Chordata; class Mammalia; order Primates; family Tarsiidae; genus Tarsius; species Tarsius wallacei. The sequence goes on from CAUYQG010047897.1 coordinate 11,805, forward strand.
AAATCAGATCTATTTATGCAGACAAGAAAAGTAAAATGTGCGTGCTAAAGAAACTAGAGATATGCAAACCCAGAACTCAAAAACAGTTCTTAGGTCTCATGGTTCACATTCCTTTGATGAATGATGCTGCCTTCCAGAATGGACTGTGTTGTTTTAATGCTGTCATAACAATGTGGAGAGGACAGGGGCCATTGCAGGGAGCATTTTTCCTGGGATTTGGCAAGGAGAGTACAGGATGCCAGGTGGTGGTACATGACCAGTAGGTGGATACAGCAAGGGCACAAGAGTACACTGCTTCTTTAAGAAGAATTTCCTACTAAAGAAGGAGAAAGAATTAATCAGGGTTACCAATTAGTAGAAAAAAAGAACCGGTAGGATATAGATATATATAAGGGGAGATTTTTTTTTTTGGTGAGAATTTGTTCATATAATCATGGAGGCCAACAAGTCCCAAGATCTGCCATCTGCTGCTGGAGATCCAGGAATGCTAGTGGTATAGTTTAGTCTAAGTCTGAAGGCCTGAGAACCGGGAGCTCTGATGTCTGAGACAAGAGAAGATAAATGTCCCACCTAACAAGGAGAAAAAATACTCTTCCTCAGACTTTTTGTTCTATGTGGGCCCTCTATGGATTGAATAGTGCCCACCCACATTGGGAGGCTGGGTCTTCTTTACTCAGTCCACTTATTTCAATGCCAATCTCTTCCAGACACACCCTCACAGACACACCCAGAAATAATGTTTCACCAGCTATCTGGGCATTCCATAGCCCAGTCAATCTGGCACATGAAATTATCCTTCCCAAGAGGGATAGACTATAAGTAAATGTGGTTGTAGGTTGTGGAATGTTTTGGTTTATTTTGCTTTGTTGAGCATTTAAGATGGCAGAGAGTTGAAGTTGTTTGTTTTGAGGGTAACTGACACCCTGGGACTCTGGGGTCCCTTTAGCTCTGAGAAATAATAATGAGGAAAAGTGATAAGCCATTTTTATAACATACTGGGTCTTCCTCAATTCTACAAACTTTTTTTGTCTTTGAGCAGTGAACAAATAAGTATCCCATCCTCAGGGAGAGTTGTGGGCTCCATGGAGGGATGGAGAGATCATGGACAAGAACCCTGTGCTATAAAAGCTCCAGTCTTATCCCAGGACATGCAGCATGTCCATGGTACACCAGTGCTTGGCAGTTGGCAAGAAAGAGATGAATTGATTGGATGAATGTCAACGCTGTAGGGTAAAACAAATATGCAAGAGACATGAAGAGTATACTTCCTCCTTTTGATACACAGAGACCACGATGTGCAGCTCCCAGAAAGTTGAGTAGAGAGACCACTCAGAGGAAGATCTGGGCCAACCACCAGCAGCTAACATAAACTTCCTGCTCTGCAAGTGTCCCGTTTTGGATGGGATCTTCTGGCCCCGGTAGAGCAGCCCTAGTGGATGACTCATGGGGCAGTGACAAGCGCTACTCTGAGACTGCAAAACTGTGAACAAATGAATGACTGTGATGATTTTAAGTAACTGCATTTTGAATTGGTCTGATTTGCATTGATAAAAAGATGAAGCAGGCCTCATATATTGATTCTTTTATAAAGCACACATGTACTGAATACTTCCTATAAAATAATGCCTCCAAAACACTAGGAATTCCCTTGGGAGGAGGTGGAAGAAGGCTCTAATGCAATTAAAACTGTGGCTAGGCAGGGTGATTCACACCTGTAATCACAGCACTTTGGGAGTCTGAGGCTGGAGGGTCACTTGAGGTCAAGAGTTTGAGACTAGCCCGGGAAACATAGTGAGACTCCATCTCTACAATAATAAATAAACAAACATAATAATAGTAAAATAATTTTTTAAAATTAGTAATACCCATATTTGCAAACCAAGTGCCAGCTTTTCTTCCCTCCACCTTCACAGAACTGTCACCCACATGTTTTTGGCCTCTGCTTCCTAACCTTCCTGCTGTCTCACTCACCGTCTGAGGGTCACCAGGTTTCTCAGGACGACACTAGGGCCAAGCTGAGCTGTGAGAGGAACTGCACCCACAGATCACTCCACAGCGCCCTCCACTGCACATCTTTCTTCCCCTCATGAAATTTTAAGGTTGAGCAAAAATGTCTGAACAGTAATAATATGCGTCTGACCTCTGCACATGGGCCCCTTTCTGTCTGGACCCAACTCCCAAACCTGAACAGTTGCTCACACTCCTGGGCCTGTGCTCTGCTGAAAGCCTCATAGGCATCTCAATTCCAGTCTGACCAAAACAGAAGCCTTGTGTCTCGACCCTCAGCACACCCCTTCTTACCCCAACAGTGTCCATAGCAGCCAGCCTTGCCCTGCCCCTTCCCCGTGGGTCAGTCCTGCCAGTCCTTCCACTGCCCACCCAATCCCTGGTCAGGGTGTGTTGGTCCACTCCAATCACTGGCTTGGACACTCCCCTCGCCTCCCTCCATTCCACCCCACACCCTGCTCCCCTTTCCTTTCAACTCCCTCCCTCTACAGCACTCCATCCTTCCCCCCCCACACTGCACTCCACCCACAGTGCTCTCTCTACTTCACTTCCCCCACTCCTCTCCAGACCAGACCCAGGTCCCTGCTCACAAGCCCCTCTGCCTCTCCTCTATTTTTGGTCCCACGGTCTCCATTTCCCATGGTAGCCAGTTCCTGTTTTCAGTTCTAAACAAATCAGATCGTGAATCTCACCCATGAGAAACATTTCAGCAGCTCCCTCTGAACCTGTAGTAGTGTCCCAAGTTCTCTTCATGGTCCGAGGCTTCATAACTTGGCCAGTCTCTCTGATTACACCTCCTGCCATCCCCTCCTCACTCAGGACCAGTCTAGACTTTGTTCTCAGGGAGTAATTATGTACATACAGTAGGGGTCATGTCCCACGTGCTGGGTCTGTGTAAAGGCTGAGGGTCGGCAAGAGAAGCTGTGTCAAGGATCTTATCTCCAGTGGCTCCCAGGAGGCAACTGACTTCTCTCCTGTCCATGCTTATGTGTAAAAGAGAACCAACGTGTGCCTTTAGCCTGCTTTGTAACACTGCAAAATGCAGGCACTACGCAAGGTCCATGTTGACCAGGATCTACCCCAGCAGGGGGCTTCATGGTGGAGTGAGGTATGTCACACAGTCCTGCTCTCCCTGCAGTGCTCATCTTTCAAAGGGGTAGAACACAGGCTATAAGAGAAAGACCCTCCACAACAGAAAATGGTGTGAGGGTGGTGGTCATGAGCACAGGAGGAGACCTGGAACATGGGAATTTTGTCTTCATGCCCTGGTGGCATAGTAGACAACATGTGCGACTTAGGTCAAATTGGTGAGCTTCTTTGTGCACCTCAGTTTACCCATCACAGCATAGGAGCGACATCACCTTCCCTGTTAAGGTGTGTGCTCGCATGTGTGGAATGAATGAGAAAAACATCAGTGCTCAGTCAGTTTTAGCCATTTTGCAAAATATATGTGATTCCTATTTACCCCCAAATTAGTTAGCTTATCCCTAAAATACACTTCGGAGAACTGGGACCCACGGGGATCCTTGCTGGTGGAATCCAGTAGACGACTTCTATGGACCAGGCTGAAGGCATATTTAAACCTTTCTGCTCACTGCAAGTCAGCCACCCGGTCCCCTGCACTTTTTTTCTGGGTCATCAAAAACGTTAAGAGCCAGCTTCCGCTTGGGGCTCCACTGGTTGAATGTGCAGGCATCCTGGACTTTCCCTTCAAATAAAGAGTTTTTGGCCCAGCAGCCTGGCCATGACATCTGGCCACTAAATTCGCATGACAGTCATGAAACGCTCCCATAATCAGTGACACGGGGTGATTTTCCGCCACTGACAAGGCCCTGTATTGAGTATGATAACAGTTACTTTGTCTTCATCCACAGCTGGAGTATAATATCAATCCATTTGATGATCCGGCCAGCCAGGCCCGGCCCTTCTGTATCAATCTTCATAGAGTGCTGCCTGTTGTCTAACAAAAAGCCTGAAATGAGATCATTCAATCACTTTCTGCCGGCTGGGCTGTTCTGCAGCAGGAGTTTAGCTCCCTGTCACTTTCCTGCCTATGCTCAGGGAAAGCAGGGACGCTAATTGCAATAGAAACACCTAAATGCGCCAGAATTGAGCTAACTGTGCAGCCACGTGTGGGAATAGAGCAGAAACAGATTCCTCAGTGCACGCAGGCGAAAAACACAAATCCACGGCGGTAGAGTGAAGAGGGGATCTCCCGGGTCATTTCCCACTTACTCACATTCTCCAAATATGATCTGCTGAGGAATGATCACCCTGTTTCCTGAAGGACTGTCCCCGCCACATAGTATTCTTTAGAAATGTCTAAACAGAGAATCCATTTACATCAGATGAGCAATTACCCCCTGAACATGGTCTTGAGTTTTTCCTATATGAAAACATTTCATGAATCTAAAAGCAAAACAAAAGAAATGAATGCATTCAATTTAAAATATGTCATGGAAATATCAGAGGGGAAGATTGCATAGGGGTTACTCTGTGAGACTCTCATGTTCAAATAGTTGTAACTATTACATAGCTCATTCCTTCTATTCCTACTCTAAGAAGTTTCAAATTCTGCAAGGGTGAGTTTCTTTGTGTAATCCAGGAAAGTGAAGAAAAGACTACCTGATAGATCTGGAAACTTTTTCCCCAATAAGACTGAGGAACATGGAATAATCCTCAGACAAGAAATAAATTACAGGGCATTTCATGAGAATATCTGAGGTATGTAGAGATGTATATTTCAAAATAGATATATTGTCAGCGTTTAGAATTAGTTGAAAAACTTTAGTTTCTTATTAATGAAAGGGCATACAGTGTTATGAAAATAAAATAACAAGTCATTTTTGGTTTAAGAATAGACTCGAACTGACCTTCAGCACCGTGGAGTCAGGCCATGAGTGTGCCTACTGTCTATAACTGTGAAATCACACAGCCCTTTTTTTTTTTTGCATCCAAATATGTCTATCTTTCAGGGAGAACATATTATTACGCTCATTCTTCTGAGTTACTCCGGGAATCACTCATGATAATGGGAGATATCAGGAGAGCTTGTCATTTTCAGGTGGTGTGGTGTGCTGTCCCTGTGGGCCAGGTGCCAGAAACATGTTAATTATTTCCCTTAATACCAAACCTTTATGTTTTAGATACAGTCTCTCGGAAACCCAGGAAACAGATGTGCAGTCGTATAACACGAATGAAGACCCAGCCTACTCTTACTAGGGGCACCGGTGGGAATTGCAGGGTGCCGGCGCTGCCTGACGGGGCTCTCCACACATCTGCAGCTTCGGCTCTGACCCAGACATAGCTGTTCATGCATTTGTTTTTCTTCCACCTTGGGCAGCACAGGAAGAAGCAGTGTTGCTACTTATTTGCTTATGATTTAATCTGGCTACAGTTTACACACACACACACACACACACACACGCACGCACACACAGCTTTTGGTGCAATATTAGAAAGACAAAAAGTGATATTAAAGAGCAGAATTCATACTACATGGGTAAACGTGAAACATGAACTAGAAAACTTAAGAATTATCTTGCTTTTTTTGAGAAAGATTTCCTTTTTCATGACCTTAGAATGAATGTATATGTCAATCCATTTAGTTTTTTGTTTTTTTTTTTAAGATACGAGACAACGAATGACTGGAAAATACATAAATAATGGAGCCACAGAGCAGTGCTGGTTTTATAGAAGGTGTGTGAGCAAAATTAATATCTCTTCTAACCTGGGCGATTCCTCTTGCCCCGTGTGGAGTGAGAATCCCTCTGCTCCTGAGAATCTAATGACCAGCTTTGCAATGTCACCAATTTTTTTCAATCATCCAAATACCACCAATTCAATTAGGCTCATAAACTCGCTGCCCACAGTTCCCGCGGATAAGTAGCCCCATTTGAGGTGGCCGAAGACGGGCTGGCGCTGTCCCTGTGAGATATGGCCCAATCAGCAGCCAAAGTTTTCCTTGTCAGTTTTGATATATCCGATAATAGCTGTAGGTTGTTTTGCAATGTCCAATGTTCTGTGAAGATGGGCTTTTCATATTCTTTATTGTTTTTTACTGACAAAACGTTGCCTGGACTTTTGCAGTTTTGCGAAATGAAACAACAGTAAAAACAATATATAATTTAGCCTGCGTCCACCTACCTGGACGTCCCCATCCTGTGGCTAGTTTTGGTCGGGATATAATGAGCTCCTGTCCATCGATCCCTTGCAAGCACAGCCCTGGTGACAGAGCACGACCTGCCACCAGAGTGTCACAACTCATCCAGGCCCCTTGGCCCCACTGGCCCACCCACCCTCAGCGGTCACCGAAGTTGTCATGATTATCCATCACGGCCTTTAGGAGTCCAGGCTGACAGAAGGAGAATGAAGACCGTAGAGGCTGCTGTTCTGTTCCTCACCTGTGGGCCTCCACATTGAAGCCGCAGGTGGCTAGTTTCTCTTAGGGCGACAACTCCTTCCTTTTCTGTTCTCCTCCCTTTCCCTGCCTGCATTCGATCCCGTTTCATATGGAGACACCATCACATGAAGTGCTGACACACCAGTCAGCAAATTCTGGAGCTCCAAAACCAGCCCCAGCACCCCGCCTTGTACACACACAGTCATGTATGTGCTCATAGGAAGGTATGTGGGTGTCACTGTGAGCACATGGATACTATGATCATGCACCTGTGACATGTACTATATCTGCCATCTTGGCCTTTTGGTGAGTAGTGTGCTCCAAAGCCATGAGAATGAAAACTCAGAGCTGTTCCAGGGCCTCTCTGTGACTAGAATCCATGAACAAATGATGTTCTTGCTCTGGAAAGGTCCCTATGGAGAACCTCGCCTATTTATTTTTTGCCTTTTTCCCCAGCAGTTAGCTGTGAAAATTGGCATCTGTTGACACATATACCCCTCTGCAAAGCTCTTTCTCACCTCAGACACTTGGCTTCCTCGTGCCTGAGGTCCTGAACATACTCATATGGCACACACAGGCCTCGCTGGTGGGAAGTACTCTACTTTTGAAATGGCTCCTTAAACATTTATTGCATGGGCTGCTGATGGGGGAAAACAGATGATCCCTTAAATGTCTCTTATTGTTCTCTTATTTGTGTGTGTGTGTGTGTGTGCGTAAAGAACCAAAGCTCATGTCTGGAGCTCATGGAACCTACCCTCCATCCAGGACAAGACTCCTAGGACAGAATCTGCACTAAGCACAAGCCTCACTCCATCACACATCAGCCCTACACACAGAACTGAGTGACAGGGGAAGAAATGGAGGCCCAGAGATACAAAAAACTCATCTGAATTGAATGACAGATCTGAATTTGAACTCAGTCCTCCTGGATTTTTAAGCCCGTCTCCATGATTTTAAAATGTCAAGTGGACTAGTCTTGCTCTCTCCAGGACAAAGTAAGGCCTCCCTGGATACCTGCAGGCCGAGACACAGGGCTGCCCTTTTGGGACCCTGAAGGACCATGGCTGTGTCATGCTGAAAGTCACTGACATTATGGCTTACTTCCATAGGATTTGGACATTCATCTCCGATAGTAAACAAGGGGGTTCAATGTAAGTGGTCACTCATCTGCTCCCTCAGAGGACGTGGAAGGGCTGGGGTCTGGGGCCACAAGGGCAGTGACTGTGGGAGAATACCTGTGAGATGGAGGCACTGGCATCGGAGAAAGACCCTGCAAAAATGTGTTGCAGTGGAGAATGATCAATTCCAATGTGTACTGGCCTTAAGTTAGGATGTTTCCCAAAGACACTTGAGGAATGTGTGTGAAATTGCATGCCATCCACTCATCTGGTTTTCAATTCAGCAAGTAATGACTATGAATGCCGACACTTGGCACAACATGGGCTGAGGGACCTGTTTTGCCCTGGGTCCTCCAGGAACTGTTCCATCTCAGCGGCTTCTTTGTACACTTGTGTAAAGTGAAGAGCAGGGAGGCAGCCAGAAAAACCCTCTCCAGGGATGCTTTCTACTGCAGAATGGAATTCCATCGTGCTGAGTGACAGGAAGCCAGCCAGCGCCTGGTTGGGAGGGGAGTGGACAGCACCTGCTGTGCCGGCACCTGCTGGCCTCCCTGTCAGACCCTGTCCTCATGGCAGGCCCGTGGGTTTGTGCTTTCCTGGACCCAGAATCTGGTTTCTCCTGGATTCTGACTTAGCTGGCCACCCCACACTACCCCGGACCCTGGCAACCCTGCACTCAGGACACAAGCCTGAGGCTGGCCGTGCCCCTGGGGGAGAGTGGGGTGGGGAGGACCCAGGGCAGAACCACGAGGTGGCTAAAGAGAGCGAGTCCAGCTGTCCCTCCCTGTCCTCCCTCCCTTACCCCTTCCTCTCCTCCCCCTCTCCTTTCTTCTTCCTGTTCCTCTCCCTCCTCCTTCTCGCTGCCTCTTCTTCTCCTCCCTTCTCCTTCCTCTCCTCCCTCCCTCTCCCTCCTTCTCCCATTCCCTCTTCTCTCCCTCATACCCTTCTCTCCCTCCTCCCCTCTTCCCTCCTCCCTATCCCTCTTCCCTCTCTCTGTCCCTCCTTCTCCCCGCTTCCCCCATCTCCTTCTTCTTCCTCTAATTTCTTCTCCCTCTCTCT
>CAUYQG010047899.1:0-12809 GCA_963574415.1 Tarsius wallacei
CATCCCCGCTTGAGGCGAGTAAATGGACGCGGACAGGGTGCGCAAGAGGAAGCGGACGCGTGAGCTGCGGGCACTGAGCACGACGGCTGCCAGTACTTGCTGACAAATCTGTGAAAACCGTATAAATGTCTTACACAATCAGAAAAGAAAAGCAAGCAAGATGTGGATATCTGACTTCAGACTATCCCGTCGGTGGCTTTCACCCGAATCCCTTACCGCCAAAGGCTTCTGCCCCCAACCCTTCCTGCAGGTCTAGGTGAGTCGATGCCAGGTGTGTTCCTAAGGCCGACTGAGCCAGGTCCTGATGTGATGGACCCCCTCCCCCGAGCCACATCGTTGCTTGAGACTCATCGGCAATTCGTCCTGGCCGTGGATCATGGCTCCTTAGAAGAGGAAGGAGGGAGCATGTACCGAGCAAGCTCTCCGAGTGCCTCCGAGTTCACGGTGGACAGTTCTGCATGTGCTCAAGTGAAAAGAGAACAGGATGTGAGTTCCTTCCCCAAACCTCCCCATGATCCGGAGTTGCGCCATGTCCATCCTACCCAAGACTCTCCTGGATACAAAATGTCCTGGGCTAGAAACCCACGCTCCTTCCTTCCATGAGGGGAACGGCCATGTGAGGTCATACTCTGCTTACCTACTCAGTAAAACGTGTACGGAAGGTCAGGTCTGACCCCCGCGGGGCCGGGAGGGAGCAGACACAACCCCCATGCTGGTCCGGGAGGCTGAGCCTGATGAAACTGCAAACACACCTAGGAAAACCGCCGGCTGAGGTTGGCCGGGGTGCAGTGGTGCCTCCCTGGGTGTTTCTGGGCCTTGTTCTCTGAGATTGTGGTGGAGTGTCTCTCCTTGCCGGAGGTGAGCTGTGGCCCTGATGAAAGGCAAGGGGCTGTGATGAACCTTGCCCTGAAGCAGAAGTTTGTGGAGGCAACGCCTGGTGCTCCACTTCTCTTCCCCAGCCGTAGTGGCCAGTGTCGTTCCAGGAAGCGGTAGCTCGGGCAGACGAGGACCCCAAACACAGACCATATGGGGCAGAGCTCCTGCCGGCCCGGAATGGACTTGCCATGTGAGTGAGACACAATGCTGTGGTTTCAAGGCACCACGCTGGGGACCGCCTTTTGCTGCAGCTCCACCTGGTTGGCACCCGATTAACTCCCACACCAGCTGTGTCACTGACTCTCGGGGCTTCCAGGTTGCAACTTCAGGAACTGAGCTCAAAGAAGACGCCTTTAGTCAGACGAGGACCGTGGCGATTCCTGCCCGTTTCGTGTCTAAGGAAACGGGGTCCCACGTGCAAAGCGACCTGCCTCAGGTCACACGGATCGTGAGCACAGGGGTCAGACCCATTCTCTCTCCGTGATCGGATTCGACAACAAGCAGTTGGGAAAGACCTCTTCACCTCGGAGCTATCAGGGCGGCTTTCAGAGAAGAGCTGGAGTCTGAGTAGACACACAGTGGTCAAGGTTTTGAGCAGCAGACAGGCAGGAGAAGCAGCATCACCCCAGGTGGGGATGTGGGAGGACCATGGGGTCACGCCCGAGCCAGGTCCACACCGGCAGCTGTGGTTGAACAAGTAGACCGGGACAGAACATAGAAACCCTTGAACGCTATCCTCGGGAGTGTTGACTTATCTGCAGACAACAGGGAGGCGCTGAGTGACAATGACAATGGCGATTAGGTACATCCATGTCGTCGTCTCCAGCATGGCCAGGACAACGAAGACCAGCGAACCATTCGAGTGTGGGACTGTGAGAGCCCAAAATGCACTTTACCCTGAGTCATGGATGGGAGAAGAGGAGTCCACATATCCCATGAGGGAAGAACCCAAGTCCAGACGGGCTGCTACCCGGGGACGGGCAGGTGGCAATGGGGACCTAAGTGTCTGCATGAAGCAGAACGCTGCTTTATGATTGTGGGGGATGGGGGGCAGATTTTCTTAACTCTCTGATACTATAAATGTGGCAAAAACATCATACATTTCACTGGCAGCAAAGACCCAGGGATGCTAGGAAAAGAGACGGCAGTGGTGTGGCCAGAAGGCCAGGTCATGGCTTGCAGCTAAGGCTGGCCTGTCACTTATGACCCGTGTGACCTTGGGAAAGCAAGCTGGAAAAATCTCAGTCACCTCATCTTTAAAACAGAACCAGTAACATCACCTCAAAAGGATCGATCACATGTGCTCGTGCATATAAGAGCCTTGCAGAGCACCCCATTTACAGTGGGCACCCCACAAGCGTCAGCTTCTTCCATCAGCGTTCTGAACCGACGGAGATGCATCTTACTATACAGTGTTGCTTAGCACTCCCTGAGAACCGACCACGGGGACTTATAAATCCTGAATTAACTAAAATGCGTTGTAAATACTTATGCTCATTTTTCTCAGCATATTTTCTCCACAATGACGTACTATTAACTTAGTATTATTATCTGTTCTTTACAAATTGAAACATGTCACAGTAAAGCTGTTCCTTGAGCGTCCTTGAAACAGCTGAATTAAGAATCACTTGGAAGGCTGAGGGGGAAGGATCGCCGGAGCCCAGGAGGTCGAGGCTGCGGTGGCCGGGAGCGGCCACTGCACTCCAGTCTGGGAGACAGAGTGAGACTCCGACTCAAAAAAAAAAAAAGAATCACAAGATATCCCTAAGCCTTTCCCCAGCTCGGAAGATATTCTAAAGCAAGCAAATGTGAGCTGTCGTGAGCAGAAGGAAGATGTGGAAGGAGACGCCAAAAGCCCTGTGGCTCCCTCCATTCAGGACTAACCACCCTCAGCCGTGGGGGACAGGCATCTCTCTCGCATGCTGAGAATCTCTGTGGCTGCGACCTCCGTCCCCAGTCCTGAGAAGCATCAAGGGGGGCCGGGAAATCTCTGAGGAATGGCGGTTACCGCTCATCGGTCCTGATGCACACTCCAGCCCAGCAGCCATAAGACCACAAACACAGCCTCCCTCCCAGGAAGCCAGGCTGGGAAGGCAGCTCTTCCACAGCAGAGACGGTCTGTCCAGGCAGACACTGAAGCCCACGCGCTCGAGACTGAAGGCAGCTTTCCACGTGCTAAATACTCGGCAAATACGCTCCTGGTGCATTTCGGTATTACTCACAATAACAGCAATAAATAGCTGCTATGCATGTTTTAGAAACTACTGTCAGTTCTTTAAAATTGCACTTATTTTTAAACTCTCTGGCAACGTAGGAAAGAATTTGAGAAATTATGATGATGCTGTCTAGCACTGTATGTTGCTTTGTTGTATCGAGTATAACTTTTTTATTTTGGACTTGGGCCTCACTCTGTCACCCAGGCTAGAGTGCATTGACAAGATCTCGGCTCACTGCAGCCTCAACCTCCTGGGCTCAAGTGATTTTTCCGCGGCTGCCTCCCAAGCAGCTGGGACTACAGGCAGGCACCACCACATCTGGTTAATATTTTTTTCTTTCATTTTTAGAGACAAGGTCTCGCTATGTTGCCTAGGCGGGTCTTAAACTCCTGGGTTCAAGCAGTCCTCCTGCCTCGGCCTCCCAAGGTGCTGGGCTAAAGTCATGAGAAGTTCTCAGTTTATAGCTTAGAGCTACAGCATAAAACAGCTCCAAGAAATACTACAAGCTTGATTCATATTTGAGCCATCAATGGACGTCAAGAGGTGAATAATTTGGTAAATAAATATGTCATCTACACAATTCTTCCTCCTCAAAAGAAGGCTCATGCCAGAAGTAAACAAGGTCAGCAAACAGTCATGGCATATGCCTTCAGAGACTCACCCTGTGCCCTCTGCACAGCAGAGCTGAGTTGCAATCTGAGCGCTCCTAAAAGTAGCCACCTTTGCTTCCCTAGACCCTGACATGCTCAGGAGTAAAGAATCGGGGCATCATGTCTTGTGAATCTCAAAATTTCCCTGTGGCCCAAACACAGTTAGAAACATGCAGTACACTCTGCTAGTATTTCATTTCAGACTTAGTCTCTTTACTCCTTAAAAGAATTATGGGCCAGATGTGGTGGCTCAAGCCTGTCACCCCAGCACTTTGGGAGGCCAAGGTGAGGGGATTGCCTGAGCCCACGGGTTCGAGAACAGAATGGGCAACTTGGCAAGACCTCATCCCTACAACAGATAAAAAAAAAAAATCAGCCGGGCATGGTAGCGCATGACTATCTTTCCAGCTACTTGGAAGGCTGAGGCGGAAGCGTTGCCTGAGCTCAGAGGGTCTATGCTGAGGTGGCCGTGAGCGTGCCACTGTGCTCCAGCCTGGGCGACAGAGTGAGACTCTGACTCAAAAGAAGAATTATGTTGTCTCAACTTGGAATTCAAAAGGCAGGAAAAACAAAATAGTTCCGAATAGCAAAGCGAGTTATCCACTATCCTCATTCAAGAAAGAGAGAGAGAGAGTGAGTGAGAGAGAGAGAGAGAATGTAGTTAACTGGGGGAAGAGTGTGTTCTTTAAGTTGTAAGATTCTTTTGAATAAGCCAATTGTAGTTTAATGAGGTTTCCCCATAATTCATTTTCACTGCATTTATTATAAAAGAACATCTGAAAAAGTCTGACTTTGAAGAGTCCGGCGGCTCTCGTCTCTGTCACGTTGGCTGCTTGCCATCACCAGTTTGCCACATTTTTTATTAAAGGTGGCTGCAATAGAAGTGGTTATTGAGAGAGAGAAAAGGGAAAATGTAAATCATAAGCGGAAGAAAGATTCTATGTAACTAGGAACATTATTTTTAATAAAGCATGCAAGGAGGAAACCAGAAAATACCTTGTTAATTAGAGTTGTTTCCAAGTAAGAATTTTCCAGAGGATATCACGGGCCTCTGTCATGACTAGTTCTTAAATTATATATGTTTGCATGCACTGTGGTATTTTTTAAAGTTTACCAATAAACCCAAAAGCTCTGGGCACATTTACAAAAAAATAAAATAACCACAATTAAATGAGAGTCAGTGGTGAAAAGAAAACAGAAACCTGAAACTCCCTCACAAAAGAAGAGGAAGGGAAAAAACTCAGCTGGAGAGCCACAGCATGCCAAACCCAAACTGTAAACGTCTGTCCCATGCCCCGAACACCAAAAAACTTGGGACAAAAACAACCGCACCTCACCGCCACGCCACCTTCTACCCTCCGGAGCCACGTGGTTGGCATACAGACCCACACGTGGTGCTCCGGAATTAATCCTATGTGCAAGTCTGGCCAACCGTCTTTTCAGTCAGAGGAGTGACCTGTAGGTTTGACCCCCTCTTGTCTGACGAGGGAGGCAAGCCCAGACCCGAAGCCACACCGGAGCCACTTCCTCCCTGCAGGCACCCCGGCCAGGAAACCTTTGGGAAACGAGCCAGATGGCGACGGAAAGCCCACCCCTTCAGCCTCCCTCTTCTCTGGCCCAGTCACTTGCCAGAACGGGAACCAAGTCACCAAATGCCAAAGCTCAAACTGGCTGAGCTTCAGCGTGCTAAGATCCCCCCCTCCCACCACCTTGTGAAAAGGGCCAAGAGGTAGCTGTGCCAAGAGGTCTCCCCCAGACAGCTCAGAGTGGAGCGGGGCCTCCCAGAGGAAGCGGAGAGCGCGGAACGCACGAGAACAAGACGGGCAGCACCTCGGGGACAGCCGTGCAGCGCAAGTGTCTGAAGACAATGAGAGGCGTTTGTCCTGCCTGCCTGCAGTCCTTGTAAAGATCAGGGGACAAGGCAGCAGAGCGGACACTTTCACCCAAGGTCGAAAGGCTGAACAAGCCAAGAAACTTCAGTAACGGACAGCCTCTGGCATGTGCTTTTCCAAAGCATCTGAGGAAAGTCCCCACTTGATTTGCTTCGTAATAAACACAATGGTGTAAACACAGGCACCCCCACCTCCGAGATATTGCCGGTTTAGTCCACACGACCGCAATAAAGCAAGCATGGCAATAAAGCAAGTCACACAAATGTGGGAGTTATAAATGTTATGTGATGGAACCAACCGTGCTGCTCATCAAAACTGGACTGCATTAAAAAAATGTGGCACGTATGCACAATGGACTCTTGCACAGTCATAAAGAAGGACAGACATACAGACGTCGCAGCAACTTGGATGGATCGAGAGTCAGTCATACTCAGTGATCTATCACAGAAGAAAAGGACTGAGTACCACATGTTCTCACTCACAAATGGACCTTGAACAGTTTCGTAATACCGTAAGAAAAGGATTGGCAGTAGTGGGAAACTGTCGGGGGGGTGGCACACCTCGTCCACAAGGGTCCCTGCGTAATGGACAATTGGTATGTCTAACCCAGAACTGTACCCCACATCTGTAAAATAAAAAAAAATTAAAAATAGGTAAATAAAAAATAAAAGTTATGTTCACACCATACTATAGTCTATTCAGTGTGCAATAGGGTTATGCCTAGGAAGGCGTACACATGTTAATTTAACAATGCTTTCTTACTAAAAAACGCTGACTGTCACCTGAGCCTCCAGCAGGCCATGGTCCTTTTGCAGGTGGAGCGTCTTGCCTCGATGCTGACGGCTGCTGACTGACCAGGGTGGTGGCTCTTCGAGGCTGGGGTGAGTGGAAATTTCTTAAAACGAGACAACAACAAAGTTGCCGAATCAATGGACTCCTCCTTTTAGGAAGGATTTATCCGTAGCACGAGACGCTCTGTGATCACATTTTACCCCCAGGAGACCTTCCTTTAGAGTTGGAGTCGATCCTGACCCTGTCACCGCCACATCAGCTAAGCTCAGAGAACTTCCCGAACCCTCCGCCGTCATTTCCACACGCTCGTGGCGTCTCCGCCAGGCGTGGACTCCATCGCGGGAAGCCACCGTCAGCGCCCACCCACGAGAAGTGGCCCCCGCCCGTCCAAGTGTCGTTGGGAGGTGGCAGCGATTCCGTCCCATCTCCGGGCTCCGCTCCTCCTTCTCGTTCTCTGCTGTTTCCACCACGTCCACCGTTCCTTCCTCCAGTCTTTGAACCCTCAAAGGCATCCATGAGACTTGAAATCAGCTTCTTCCAAACTCCTGCTAATGTTGATATTTTGAACCTCCTCCCCAAATCATGAATATTCTCAATGGCATCTAGAACGGTGGACCCAGTAGCCCCACATCTGAGCGGGCTTGCATCTAATGTTTGCCTACACTAAAGAAGCCACCCAGAGGTCCAGCAGGGAGAGACATTGGCTTCCGGGTGGTGGCAGGTCGGGGAGGAATCTGAGGCCTGGACAGCACAGCAAACGGTTTCATAATCAAGCAAGTTAATGATTCAAATTCCTGGAGGGTGTTTGCAATCACAGTGAGGAAGGGAGACGCCCACATTGCGCCCAACTCTGCTCCATTCCTACACCCCAAGACTCACGAACCTTGCGGCTCATCCCGTAGAGACCTGCTTTGCCCAGGGGCTGCTCCCTGGTGGAGGGACAGAAAGAAGTCAGATATGGGGGTGGGGGGAGGAAGCAAGGTCCAGTCAGTTCCTTGCAAATAGCGAATTCTTTCCAGGAGGTTGCGATCAACTTTGCCCAGATCCATCAGAAGAATCACTATCGATGGCAGCTGGAGCCTTAAGAAATGTGTTTCTTACATCATAAGACTTGAAAGCCAAAATTACTCTTTGATCTTTCAACTGCAAAATGCATGTTTGTTTGTTTGTTTTGTTTTTGAGTTGGATTCTCACACTGTCGCCCCAGCTGGAGTGAGTGGCACACTCCCAGCCACCGCAGCCTATGTGTTCACTTGAACACCGAGAGGCCATTGCATTGGCCTAATTTCAATACCGTTGTGTCTCAGGGAGGAGGGAGGCCCCAGGGCACTGGAAGACAGCGGGTCATGGAGCAGTTGGAACCCACACAGCGTTCATAAAGGGAGGTTGCCATCTTACAAGGTTTTGGCCTCCAAAACCTCAGTATCAACATTAGGAGTCACTGCTCACAGATCACCACAACAGGTGATAAAGCAACAATAATAATAAAGCTTGAAGTACCGTGAGAATGACCAAATGCGACACAGAAACACGGAGTGAGCAGTGCTGTTGAAAAGAGTGGCGTCCACAGGCTTGCTGACCCATGAGTGGCGTGGGCCTGTAACTTGTGAAGCGCCGTGAGACGAGGCGTGCCTGCGGTGCTCCAGCACAGACCCGGGCATGCACAGGCAGTCAGCGCGTGGTGTCGACTTGATCCGCCCGATTCCGGCAGGGCACGATTCCAGCAGGGCATCCACCGCCGCCAGGAAGCATCAGCGTTTCTAGATCAGGAAAGATCGTTGACCTCAAGTGAATGTGTCTTCCTCTTCTTCCACCAAAGCCGTCCTCAGGACTCAGAAGCAGCAGCCACTGGAATGATCAAGGGCGGCAACCCACTTCTGCTCCGAGGAGGCGGTGGCATGAAGAAACCCCTCGGTCAAGGGGCTGCCCCGCACAGGCCATCGTCCCCGAGGCGTCCTACCTGGGCCTGATGTCCCTCTTCACAATCAGCCTCGATTGTCCCCCCGTGTAAGTCTTGAACTTCCAAACCTCAGAATAATCTGTTTCTATCACATCATTGTTAAGCAGCCAGAAAGCTCTTCAGAGACTTGCTGGAGAGTTGACAGTCCTTCAGAATGCCGCCTGGCGTCTCTTCCAAGCTGAGCCCCACACCATCTCCATCAGCATCCTGCCGGTCGCTCCGGGAGGGTCCCCGGCCACGCTTTCCCGAACGTCTTCTCTCCCCACGGGGATTAGACACAGACGAGCGGCCGTGGTGCATTTCAGAGGTGGCCGTAAATGCAGAAAGGAAATAGCTGTGTATTCGGTTCCCTCAAGACAAAATATGTTTATGGGAATTATTGTTTAAAAATATTATACCATTTCTGTGTTCACAGAGTGCCTTTCTTTCTGTGATTACAGGCGCCAAAAAAATTTGTGGCTAAAATATGTCTTACAATACGCACCACGATGAGATTTAAAAATGCGTTAGGCAGAGAAGGAAATGCTGAGTTGCTTTGCGGGGGGTTAAAACGAAAAAGAAAGGCAGTAAAAGGAAGCACTGATGGGTTTCTTACCTGGACGGCCACAGATGAGACTGGGTCTCAAAACCTTTACCTTTTTCCAACTCACCTGACTGCAGGAAGATGGAGAAATTAGGACTCGATTCCACAGCCTCTGCACCAACATGTCCTGCGGTCCCCCGCTAATCGTTTAAGCCCCCACTTCCTTCCCCCTGTGTGTGCTGGGCTGGGAGGAGGAAAAGAGACAGCGAGCACATCGAAAACAGACGTGGAAATAAATCTTTATCAGCACAGCATCTTGGCAAACCTGGACCTCTCTGCTGCCCTTGTGCCATTTTCCAAGTTCCCTAGTTTCCCCAAAGCCCCAAGAATTCACAGCCAGAGAGAAAAACGAAAACAGTGTCCGCCGGTTCCTCGGGGTGAGGAGAGCGTCTTTGGAGGATTCTGCTGCTTCCCCCTTCATCTCATATTAACACGTGTTTTTGACCCAAGCAACTTCTGCCAGAGAACGGGAGAAATAAAAGGTTCATTTAGCCAGTTTGTTCTGTCCTGGGACTTCCTTGTGACAGAGGTGGCCACAGGTGGGCGCGCTCCAGGTAGATGCTGGGGGTAGGGAGCAGGCTGTTTATCAGACGGCACATTGTGTCCGCCAGGATGTGTTTGACCAGCGCGGAGGGGTCTGCAGACAAGCTTCCCAAGACCCAGCACCCTGCCCGCCTCCCTCAATAGACGCACACTACGGTGGCCGAGAGACCGAGGAAGGGACGTGTCCAGAGTCAACCGGGCTAGCCCGACAGACCCTTTCGAGAAACGCACCACAAAGAATGCAACTCCCAACCACCCCACATCCCAAAAGAAACCCATTCTAGAACAGGATTGTGCTTTCTTCGTGTTCGAAAACTTGAAGCACCGTGAATCCAGTTCATGCATTCTCGGTGCAGAGGACAGTAATGAGACTTTAAAATGCTGTATTTTCTCTCCAGAAAGCTGCTGCCACGGGCACCTTCCTCAGCATCAGTGGCCTTGCAGGCGAACGGCGCCAGTAACAGAACCTGGGAGGCATGTTGCTGGGGAGATGGATGAGATGATGAAGGGAACCCAGCCTAGCACAGTGCCCAGCGTGTTAGTGGGGTTTGTGTCACGTGGCATTGAGCTGTGTGTCCTAAAAGCACAAAGAACGAACGAGGGGAAAGCACCAGAGGGAAAGAACTCGGGCAGCCACGGTGATTTTAGAAGGAGGACCAGCGTCCACTTGCTGGCGTGAAGACGTTAACAAATCGCCAGTCTGTGCAGACCCTGCAGTCAGCCGGGCCTGCTTCCAGATAACCTCGGGAAATCCCCTGATTCCGAGTCTCCATTCCTCTACCAGTAATCTGAGTTAACATTCACTTCACAGAGTTACGAGGATTAAACGAGACAGCTACGGTTAGATTTCCACTGGATATCTCTGCAAGCTTTCATGCGGTCCAAAGCGTGGACATTCATTCTGCCTCATTCTTGCAAGATGATTTCTTTCAAGCAGACAGATCATGGTTTTCTCCTGACAACTGAGTTTGCCTCCTGTCAGCCTTCCCGCCCCGCCCTGTTCTCGTGTGAGACAACCTCTCCCAGCCAGGGCAAATGAGTAGAAAACCAACACCAAAATCGTTTCCGAAAAAGAACCCCATCTCACCGACTTCAGTTTCTCAGGACGAGTCTTGGCCGGAAGACGCTGCACCTTCTGCCTCCACGTCCACACCCCCACCACGACGCCAGACCCTGCGTGAGCAGGTGTGGCCCGGACAGCCACCTCCCCACCGTGCCTGCCGAGATCTGTAGCTTGGGCTGTGTTGTGGATTTCCTTCCACTCAGCCATCTTTCCACCTACGGCGTGTCGAGAGGGCTGCCTCGGCCTTCCTCAGATCTCAAGCCCCCATGCCTACACACGCCCTGTAGCCTCTGAAGCCTCGCTGGCTGGCTTCACATCCAGCGTCCCCGTTGAAGTCGCTGTGTGGCCTTGACGAAGTCACTGACGCTCCCTATGCCCCTGTTCTTTCTGCTGTAAAGTGAGGATACTAATCACGCCAACCTCATGGGGTCTCGGGGCAGATCCAAGCCCAGGACGCGGAAGGGCTTAGAACAGGCCCGTGCGGAGAGTCCTGGCTGATGCTGTACTGTTCTGCCGTTGCTATGATTAGTGACAACTGACAGGCGTGTTCGCCCTCTCAGCTGCTAACCTCTCGCTACTTGAGGCAGACACATGAACAAGTACATCCGTGAGACGGATGGGGTAATGCTATGTGACAGATATAGAAAAGGTCCAGTACAAATGCGGCATTATAGTTTTGCAGGGCCACCGTCATGCATGTGGCTTGACATTTGAGATGTTGCTGAACCGTGCTTCCAACTTATCTCTGGTTTAAAGCACAAAATGACTCACAAAAGTTGAAAGTTCTTAAATGGACCTTAAAAAAGACAGAGCTATACACACTTTCAGGATGGAACCTGAAACCATCAGGGCTGGCGGCCCCTTCCTCCACGGGGTCTGCAAAAGCCTGCGTGCCTCCAGGGAAGGCCCTTCCTCCTCCCTGCCTACTGTCATGCCCGTGTATTGTGGGGAAAAACAGGCCATGTGGATGGACGGGGGGCGGGAGCTGGGCCACATCGGGACAGCAGGCAAGGGGCCCAGAAGGACCCACGTGCCCTGGTGGAGGACCCAGCGAGCTGGACAGGCTGGCAGGGCAACAGAGACCTGGCATCAGAAAACAGGGGCCACGAGCATGAACGCACCTTGGTCGCACACCAGAACGCTGAGAGCCCAGGCGGGGTCAATCCCACCTCAACAAGCAGAGACTGACGTGCTTCCGGAGAACGGTGGCAAGTCCTGCAGCGTGATGTAAACCCACCGCGTGCACCAAGCAGCTGTCATGGGGGGCGGGGGAGGTCAGAAAAGCCCTCTCCGAGAGCCAAGTCTCCAAAGAAGACTAAACACCGTCGACGGCAAGCTCCGGTTTTCTTCCTCTGTGGCGGGCAAAGGCGATGAAGAGAGTGAGCTCCGCTGGGAAAGCCACAGAAGCGACATTTTCCTTGTTCATCTCCTTTATAATTATTGCATTTTCCATGCTATCATAAGTGCTGGTAAGTAGTGACACTGGACAAGGTTAAATTCAAGCAAGAGTGTTAAATAAGAAACTTTATGATAAGATTACCGCGGGATTATAACTTTCTTGGGGCGCAAAATAGTTGCATTAACATTCATAATGCTTAGACCATAAGAAATGCATGGAAAAAGAGACTAAAACACAAGATTAAGAAACTCTAAATCATAGCTTTAGCCCATGGAATATCAATCAGACCCCCCAAAATCTAAAATGTTAGGTATCCATTGTACAATTCATAAGCATGAACATAACAGCTCAGGAGAGCATGCTGTGGATTTTTAAAATCCACTTGCTTTGCAAGAGTTCATAGGACATTTATGAAATGTTGACCATAAAGCAAGCCAAAAAGAAAACCAGAAACGGCACAGAACACATGGATCCTGGCTCCCAGTGGCCAACGGTAAACAAAGGAGAGGAGACAGAGGTGGAGTCAAGGAGGAAGAGAGTGAAAAGGAGAAGCTCGACTTCATGAAAAGAAAGAAACTTACCTCTGATCAACATTTAGGTCAAAAACATTATCAAAACTAAAACCTCAATATATCTCCAAACAATAACAAAATGCATTACACATTTAAAAATATGGGCAGGTAGGCCGGGCTCGGTGGCTCAGCCTGTAATCCCGCGCTTTGGGAGGCTGAGGTGAGTGGATTGCCTGAGCCCACGGGTTTGAGACCCGCCTGGGCAACTTGGCGAGACCTCATCTCTACAATAAATCAAAAAACTAGCCGGGCGTGGTAGCGCG
>CAUYQG010047900.1:0-29415 GCA_963574415.1 Tarsius wallacei
AGTTTAAAGTCTGGAAGTGTGATACCTCCTGCTTTGTTTCTCTTGCTGAGGATTGTTTTGGCTATTTGTGGTCCTTTATGTTTCCATATGAATTTCTTTATTGTTGCTTCTAGGTCTGAGAAGAATGATGCTGGTAATTTAATGGGTATTGCGTTAAATCTGCAGATTGCCTTTGGTAGTATGGACATCTTAACGATGCTGATTCTTCCAGTCCATAAGCATGGAATAGTTTTCCATTTGTGTCATCTTTTATTTCTTTGAGTCGTGTTTTGTAGTTTTTTTTGTAAAAGTCTTTAACTTCTCTGGTCAGGAAGATACCGAGGTACTTCGTTTTTATTGTGTTGTTACTATTGTGAATGAGATTGTGCTTTTTATTTGTTTCTCTGCCCATTTGATGTTGGTGTATAAGAATGCCACTGCCTTTTACACATTGATTTTTGTACCCTGAGACTTCCCCAAAGTCTTTATCAGTGCAAGAAGTTTTTTGACAGGTTCTCTTGGATTTTCAAGGTATAGAATCATATCGTCAGCAAAGAGGGACAACTTGACTTCCTCTTTTCTTATTTGGAGGCCCCTGATTTCTTTCTCTTGTCTGATTGCTCTGGCTAGGACTTCCAACACAATGTTGAACAGGAGGGGTGAAAGTGGGCAGCCTTGTCTTGTTCCAGTTTTCAAGGGAAATGCTTCCAATTTTTGTCCGTTTACTAATCATTAAAGAAATGCAAATTAAAACCACACTGAGATACCACCTAGCTCCAGTCAGGATAACCAAACAACAATAACTAAAAAAACAACAGATGCTGGAGAGGACGCAAGGAAAAGGGAATACTTCTACACTACTGGTGGGAGTGCAAACTAGTACAACCTCTGTGGAAAACAGTGTGGCGATTCCCAAAAGATCTAAAAATGGACCTTCCAAGAGACCCAGCAGTCCCCTTTCTGGGAATATAACCAAGGGAACTCAAATCACTTTTTGAAAGAGATACCCTGCACACACATGTTTATTGCAGCAGTATTCACAATAGCAAAAACATGGAACTGATCGTGCTGCCCAACAAAAGTGGACTGGATTTTAAAATGTGGTACTTATACACAACAGAATATTACGCAGCCATATAAAAGGACAAAATTTTGAACTTCACAGCAATTTGAATAGACTTAGAGTCTATAATACTCAGTGATCTATCACAGAAACAAATAACCAAGTAGGACGTGTTCTCACTCATAAGCAGACTCTGAACAATTATCATGATTCTACAGGAAAGGGATTGGCAATAGTGGGAAACTGCCAGGGGAAGGAGGTGAGGGCACCTTCATCAATAAGGGTACTTGATCTCAAACCAGGTGAATTGGGGACCAAAGTGAGGTCCAAATTTTATAAGTACAATGACCATTTGTATACTTAACCCTGAATTATACCCCACGTCTTTAAAATAAAAATAAAAATCTCAGACAACAAAAAAATAGATTATATCAAAATATAAAGCTTCCACACAGCAAAGGAAACAACAGAATGAAGAGACAACCTGCAGAATAGGAGACTATAGTTACAAGCTATTCATCTGGCAAGGAACTAATATTCAAAATAAATTAGGAACTCAACTCAATAGCAAAGCAGACAGACAATCCTGTTAAATCATAGGCAAATCATCTGAATAGACATTTTTCAAAAGAAGACATACAATGGCCCCCGATAACTATCATCCTACTCTCTACCTCCATGAAATCAACTTTTTTAGCTCCCATATATGACAGCATGTGACGTCTGTCTTTCTGTGTCAGGCTTGTTTTACTTAACATAAGGACTTCAAGTTTTTGAAGGGATGAATATCCCAAACACCGTGACTTGATCATTACGCATTCTATGCATGTAACAAAATCTTATGTGTACTCCATAATATGTTCAAATATGCACCAAGAAAAGTATTTAAAATAAAAAAGTGAGAGCATTCTATTCCAGTGTCAAAGATAGCCACTGAACGATCCTGTTAGTAGATTAGAAAACTCACAGTAAGACCGTGCCCTAGTGTGACTAACAATGAGGAAGAAAACATTAATTCAACCAGAACCTTTCTTTTCTAATCAGAGAAGAGAAAGTAATCTGAATCTGGCAGGTATGTTTACCAGGTGAAAACTGTTGTGAGCACTACTTTAGATCACCTCTGCACATGAGGAAGGGAGGGAAATGATACAGAGTGTTAGCGAGGAGATAGATGTAGATATCTTAGTAGCCTGTGCTATTAGAAGCTCGTATTTAAACCTATTTTGAGAGAAAATCATGAGAACAATATTTGTATCCAGAAATTAAATTTTTATGAATAAAGATGAATCATAGAGCCATACAAATTTCTAACTGAAAATTAAAAGTAATTAGGAATTAATCTAGTCCAAGTGTATTTTCAGATAAGAATGCTGAGGTCCTAGTAGGTTAAATCATCTGCTCCAGGATTAAAATAATAGTAGCAAAGCCAAGACTAGAATTCTGGTCTTTGGATGCCCAATAGAAAACATTTTTCCTGCATTATTGAGCAAGAGACAGGAAGAAAGCCATAGTAGAGATTTGATGGGAGCAGAGTCTGCAGTTCTGAGCATCCTCTCTGTGCCTGGGGAGGCAGAGTCGAATAGAGAGCCTCCTGTCAACATGGTGCTGAGAGTTAATTGATTCAATTTAACAGCTACTCGTGACAGGAGGGGTCATTTTGTGCTCTCTGAGCACAGTAGGAAGAGGGTTCATTAAGAATATAAGATCTAGAATTCCTTCTCACTTCAGACTTCACCGGAATTTTGTGGGAGAAAGGAGGTCTTTTCTGAGCTCAAATGAGCAGAAAACCCTATTAAAAATACCAGTCTACGTTAGACACAAATCATTAATTTCTCTTTTTCCAATTACAACAGCAGCAAAGGGTGCTTTTCCTCAAAAGTGGTAAATTTTAAGCATGTTCAACCAATATGGTATCTGGAAGTCCATGCAAACGAATCTCGACACCTAATGCTGATTAAGCTGTGAAGCAGTCTGGGAACATTACTTTGGTAAATTATATCTTGGCTGTGTAGTTTGCTTATCACTCGGCACTTCTGGCCTTTGTTAAAGTCAGATCACGATTCATCACGGCGTGACTCCCTAGTCATTCTGGTGGACGGACTGTTTTGCCAGCCCTGCGCCGCCCGCTGATCACAGCGTTCCTAGCAGCTCGGGTTCTGCTTTCTTGCAGAAGTCTTGAGCTGGAATGAGGTAGAACGAGCCTTCAAGATGTTTACTTTTGAGAGCCTGAAGCTCTCTGAGGTCGACGAAAAAGGGACACTAAGGCCTTCTGGGATGATGTGTGGGGCGGATTTTGAAACGTGCAGCATACCCTGGGACAACCCTGCCAGATTTGCTAAACACATAAGGCAGCAGCACGCCATGGAAACGAACGGCCGCGGAGCCCATCAGCAGGCAGGTACGCTGCGTGGAGGGAACAGAGGCTGTTCTTGCATTTTACGCTTGTCCGTTTTTCTAATATTGTATCTCACGGATGCTTTTTACAATGGCTAGACATTGAAGCCAAAGACAGAGTAATATTTGTGGATCCGAGCTGGCCAAAGACCGTGCAAGATGAGAGCAATAGAAAGCCTTCAAATCCCAGTCATCCTGATGCTAACAATATGAAACAATCTGATCCAAATAACTCGAAAGCCTCCAACCCTGATAATGGAGGGCTGTCCGAGCAAGAGAGGAGCGTGAAAACTGAGCTCCAACCTGAGTCTTTGAGTAAGTAGAAGTGTGTGTGTGTGTGAAAGAGAGAGAAAAGAGTATGCTTACTATTATAGTATACATAAACAAACAAAAACAAGTTCTAGGTGCATTATTTTAATTTTAATTTAAATGCCTGCCTACTTAAACTGAAAAAATCACTTAATATTTAAGTTATTTAGTTAACTAGACTTTATTGCTGAGTATGATTATTATTTAGTAAGTTCTTATTTTAACCTTTGCTTTTCAAAATATCCTAATGCCTCTTAGTCTGCTCTTACCTTAGTAAATTTAACATAGTAAATGTACTTAAAACTTTTACCGTAAATATTTCACAGAGTTATTGTGATTGCATGTTAAAATTATAAAAATCTATCTGAAATAATGTAATGAAATATCAAGTACATAGCTTGGTACAAAATCAGTGCTCAATAAACATCAATTCCCCTTGTCTCCTCCTTACAGGTCATTACTCTCATTTTAGAGTACAGCATTATAAATAGCATTATTTTAGAGGTTACAAAATGTACTGAACTACCTTATGCATAGCAGTCAGATTAATCTACTTCAAATACGGCTCTTTTATTTATCTGCTTATAACCCTCAATGACTCCCTACTACCTGTAAAATAAAATCCAACTCCTTGGCCTGCTTTACATGCTTCTCCAGTAGTAATAAATCACTTTTTCCAAACTCTTTCTACCTTTTCCCTTTTGCTCACTCATCCTATATTCTAGCCAAAAAGAATTAGGTCTATTTCTTCTGCACAGACTGTGTTTTTCAATTTCTAGGTCATTTTTTGACAATATCCTCCACCTAGAGTTTTTGATATGATTAGAGTTCAGTGAAGCCTTGCTAGGTGGGTCCATATGGAAATGCTTCCCTTAGCGTTTCATGTCATAATTAATCTATACTTTTGTATGGCATTAGTTATCATTTTCTACCAGTTTGATATTTATATGCCTACATTAAGGCCCCCCTTCTACCATATCTTTTTAGAAGTTATAAATATGTTTATTTGAAAAATATTAATAATATATTGGGTCATAAAATAAACCTTGAAAAATTGTCACAGGATCAAAAACACACAGAGTGTGTCCTTATACTACAGTGAAATTATGATGGACATCAATTACCAAAAGATAATTAGAAAATCACAGAATGTTTCAAAACTAAGAAATACACTTCTCTATAACACCTAGAACAAAGAGGATGTCACAATGGAAATTAGGAAATATTTCAAAATAAATTTTGATGAAAATACTTAGTATAAAAACTATAGAATGTAGCTAAAGTGAAAGATACTCCAAAAGAAGTTTATAGCTTTAAATAAATATATTTTTAAATAAGCTAAAAATTAACTAAACATCAATCTCAAGTTATATAAAGATGAACAAAATAAATCAAAATAAAGTAGAAAACAACAAAAGTCAGAGTAAATCAATGAGCTAGAAAACATAGATGCAATATAGAAGAAAAATTCAAAAATTTGATTCTTTGAAAAGACTAATAAAATTGATAAATCTTTTATACAAGACTAATCACAAAAAAGAAGGCATGAGTAGCTATATCACAAATAAAATCATATCAGGAATAAAAACCAAATCAGGAATAAGGGAACAGTGACTTTCCTTATATCCTACAGAAATTAAAAAGATAGCCTGAGGATATAAACAACTTTATTTCATTAATCTGAAAATAAAATGGGCAATTACTGGAAAAGTAAAACTTACCAACAATTACTCAAAAGGAAATAGAAAGCCTGAATAGTCTTATAACCAGTTATATTAATTAAACCAATAATCGAGAATCTTTCCAAATAGGACATACCTAGTCCAAATGATCTCATTGGCAAGAGATATCAAACTCTCAAAAAAGAAGTAGTTCTAATCTTAACAAAGGTTATTCTAGAAAACAGAAAACTAGGGTGTCCTCCTCTAGTCATTTAATAAAGCTAGTATAAACTTGATAATAAAACTGACAAGGATAACGCAACAAAAGAAAATTACGAATTAAATTCATTCATGAAAACAGATGGAAAAATCTTAAATAAAACATGAAAACTGGTCTAGTGTATACTAAATGATAGTAATATATCCCTAAAGTCTGCAATTATAACAGGAATAGAAGAAAAATATGTACATTGTAAAATTAATTCATCAATCAACATATTAATAAAAAGTCATATAATCATATAATAGATGCAGAAAAATCATTTAAAATTCTATAGCAATTTATGGGGGAAAAAACTTAGCAAACTAGCAACAGAAGAAAACTCCTTAAACTTATAAATGTTATTTCAAAAATTACTACGTAAACCTTATATATCAAGGTGAAAAGTTGAAATATTTCTCTTTGAGATCAAGATGTCCACCATAAACACTTGTATTCAATATGGTATTGGAAGTGTAAGCCAACAAACAAGAAAAAGAGATAAAAGTGTAAGGTTTGAAAAGGAAGAAACAAACCAAATTATTTATAAACATTGCATCTGTGGAAAACCCAAAACAATCCACAGAAAGATTAGAATTAATATGAAAGAGGCTGTGATTATTGAATTATACACATAAGATCATAAGATGTCTGAGATGCTGAGACGTTCATCTTTATAATTATTCCTTATATTAAACATTTATGTGTCATGTACTTTTCTGTATGTGTTATTTTTTTAAATCGTCTTTAAAAAATAAATGGTAGGGGCTACAAGAGAATAGTGTTAAGTCAGTGTTGACTAATGGTCATCTTACCTTTTGCATTCATCGAGAAAAGGGTAGAAGAGGAAGTAACCAATGGCGTGGAACTAGGGAAAGATGCTCCCCTGTTGGGAGTGGAGACAAGTGAGGGGCTGGAGGAGGGGAGAGATGGCACTTATTTAATATTGCCCTGCTAGATTCCAAGCACCAGGCTAAGATAACTTACATCTATTGAGCAATACGTATATGACTATCAAGCCAATGATAAAAATGCTATCATCCCAGTTCTACAGATAGAGAAGCCAAGACCTAGAAACATTAAGTAACTTGTTCAACCCCACACAGGTAAGAAGTCAGTATTCGAATGAAAGGCTAACTCAAACCAAAGCTTTCTCCACTGTGTCTGTGGCTTCCTCAATTTCAGAAATTCTTTGTGACGCATCAAATGGTTCAGCCGTATTCCGTGTTTGAAGTTTGTTCTTCATGCTGATTCTTAGGCTGATTTTGTTGCCTTTGAGTCTTCCTTCCTTCCCAATAGGGTTGATTCTTTATCTCTCTGTCCTAAGTACCCTTACCTGTCAGCCTAGCTCTCAAACAAATTAAGCTGAATAAGTTAACCTGAGTTGTTGTGGCATTAGTGCACCCTATGGGACTACAAATGTATGACAGAGTCCCTTTGGGTTAATATGGAGCCAGAATAGGCCCAGAGAGATGTAAGGCCTGAGGTTTGTTCTTTGTTTTGTTTTTTCTTTAAAGTCGGTATAGAGTTTTGCTCAGGCAACTTTTGCCACCTGGTGGACAAACTATATAAATTGGCTTTCTGGATCCCGGTAGAAAGTAGATGATTATAGCAACTTCCTAAATCCTCAGGGCTGAAAATGCTGTAGTGGATAGTGTATCCTACAGGCCATGCAGTCTCAAGGGCAGATCCCAGAACTATAAATGCTTCTATGTAGTGTATGTCGACCTACTCCCAGGAGCCATCACATTTGAATGGCGGAGGGCCACTGGACCACGCTGTCTCTCTGTGACTGTTGCGTGTCTGGGACTTTGGTTGTTGATCTTCTATTTTTTCCCTAACTCTACCTCACACTCACTTCAAAATCAGCCGACTTTAACTCTCTTTAAACAAAGCAAAAATCATCTCTGTATTTCTTGCGCAACCATTTTAGCATCAAATACATATAAAAGTCTGTCCCAGGACATGAAGGGCTGAATATTTGTGCTTTTCTTAACCAAACGCTAGATTTCCATCTGAGACTGTTTTTGAACTTGACAGGGCCTAGTGGATATTTATGAAAAACCTGAGAGTTGATAACTGTGAGGCTATAGGTTTAGCTGTGCCCTTTATGCTTGTTGGGTGTTTTTTTAATAAAGTAACTGCTTTGCAGAGGGATCTTGTTATCTCTAAAGTAAAACAGATTAGGAAAACTGTTTTTCAAAGAGATGAGAAAGCATCCATTTCCAGATGTGTCAAAAACTACTGAATCACACTGTCAAAGGATTATGCGGTTAAAGGCAGAAATTAGAAAGAAAGAAAAAACAATTTTTCTCTACTATTAAACAAGGAGTTGAGATTAGTTTAGAATGCTCTTTCCTTTGACAAAATAACTGATGCATAATTTTTTAGAACATATTTCCTAAACTGGAGACATTTTCTGCTGGATCCTTAAACACAAGAGGGAATATCAAATCTCCCAGAAATCTGGCAGACCACAGAACAGAATCATTTTTATTCCACAGATTTCATATCAATTGCTTCAAGGACACATGGGACATCATGGTCTATTTAGAGTTATAGTTGGCCTGAGTTTTCTCTTGAGTGGATGTATTTATATAAATACTGAACCGAATTGGCTTTATAGTTTTTCTCTAAATCAAAATGGAACATTCATGCTGTCACTTTCACCAACCCAAGACAAAATGGAGCCCATAGCAAAAATGTAGGTAGCTCCTGAAAGAAAGAAAAACATTGGCCTGTCCTTCCTAGGCATAATTAGCTTCTACCTCTAGAAGTCTAAATAAGGTTCTCTTTGCCACAGAATAAAAAGCCAAAACGTATGCTTGTCTCAGAATAAACCCTTGTTGTAGGTTTTTTTCCACATTTCTACTTCTGTATGGCTCTACCTTCATTTCCAGTTTTACTACATGATATGGATTTCTCTCACACAATCAAAAAATAAATATTTACTAAGTTCCTACCAAGTACCAGGGACTCAGGGTTCAGTAAGGAAGATACAATAACGTTCTTATTCTCCAGGAATTCACATCCAAAGTGGAGAGACAAACCATAAACAACAACAAAAAAATAGCACTAGGCACAGATAAATACTATGATTAAAAGAAAAAGCAGGGTTAGAAGCAGAAGGCTCTTGAGAAGGTGACATTTGAGCAACAGTATGAACAAAGTAGAGGTTTGAAACAGGTGAGCATCTAAGAGCAAAGCATGCCAGACAGAGGAGACACAAGCGCCAGTCTCTGAAGACCCGGTGAGCAGGCTACTCTGCGCGGAGTGGAATGAGCAAGGGGGAGCGAAGGGGTTGCATTTGGAGAGCTGGGCATGGGCCATTTTACGTACGACTTTCTAGGACTTAGTTTTCAATTATCCTAAGGGTGACAAGAAGTCAGTGTGGCTCAATTGTTCAGCAGCATCAAAGTATATTCCCACAAGATACACAGACACACACACACACACACACTTTATTTCTGTGTCAAATTTGGAAAAAAACTGTATACTGTATCCATTCCTATATCAGAGATTCACATCACAAGAACAAATTACAAGTTCTGAGACAGCCCCAATAAAGATGTCTGTTTATTTATGTTAAACTTATTTATCGTGGAATTATTTTTCTCTGGTGATGTAGAAACCAACAATATGAATCCGTTTCCTCCTCGTTCACTCGCACAGCTGTCTGATTCGTATCCAAGGATGATACTGCATGTCCATATAGGTGTTCTTTTGGGTCACAAGAAAAGCTAGTGTGCATGACCCGTATCGGTATGGTGCCAAGGATTCCAGCTACCCATTCACTTAATATTTAACTAACTTTCGTGAAAGTTCATTTGTAAATCTGCAAATGCTCAGTAAGTGGTTTTTGCATTAATAAATGATTAATTAATGGAAGAAGAACTCTGCAGAATGTAAAATTATACCATTTTTAATAGGATGAGCATTTATCTGACAATTCTTCTTTGTACACATGCCCTGCCCTACCTCACCCCAGTCTGTCGTCTACCCAGATAAGACCCATGGAAATTTGAAAAGGCTCTGTGAGTGTTGTCAGCAAAGCAGGAAAAATGATGTGTACTAAGCAGTCGAGTTAGTGTAATCAATAAATATTTGCAACTTGTAAAGGTAAGGGCATATTGTTAGAAGGGAGTGGTACAGTCTGAAGCAGAGTATCTGATAGGATTTAGAATATGTCATACAAGGAGCTGGGTTCTTTTCAAAGAGTTTAGTATAACGCTTCTAGGTAGGCACTGATTTAGAGTTATTGACATAAACACCTTTTTGGAGGCACAAAACATGCCTTCCAGGAATTACCTTTTCAGCACAGAACCATAGATCATATGGGCAACAAAAAGGCACAGCACTAACCAAGGCAAGAACAAAGCCAGAACACAACTGGATGTTGGTGTCTTTGATTTACAGAGCAGACCACGAACGATGAGATCAAAGATGATGCAGTCACAAAGGCTGATTCTCTCGAAAAGGTAAGGAATTCTTTTTCTGAAAGTGTAGATGACAAGTCAGATGATCTGAGAAAACCGTGACCCCGAGTGAGAAATACTCAAAAAGGGGAAGGGGGGAGGTGCCTGGCAGAATACTGATGCCAGAGAAGAAAAATTATTGACACCCCTAGACCAGCTCCAACTGGTGAGAAAGGAGTTAATTTCACCAGCCCGCTTGAGCAAAACCTCCCAGCCCGGAGCTCCTCTCTAGACAGTGTGGCTTGGCAGCCTCACAAACACCTGCTCACCATACAGACATGTAGAACGAACGTTGTCTTGAAGTGAGTTCAGAAAACCTGCCTGTAATTGCTAACAGGACTCAGAAGAGTAGAACCTAAGAATGAAAATATTTAGATTATGTTGCCCATAAAAAAAAGTCAAAGGCATACTCTTTTTGGCAGCGTCTCTCCTAAAATGTTGCCATATGGATTTATACATATGCAGATTTCCCCAATTAGATGAAGGACATGCTGGCTAGTGGATGGAATACAATAGGGCTTCATTCGGGCTCAAGCAAATTAAAGCCGAAATTGTGTTCCGACGCTTTTTTTAGAAACCCAAGAAGATGACGGTGGAAGCAGATTTAGAGGACATAAAGAAAACACAGCAGCGCAGTCTAACGGACTGGAGTTTTACGGAACATTTTAAACCGAAAGTACTGCTTCAGGTATTTATGGACTGTGATTCTCCAGGAGACAGTCAGATAGGTCTGGGGAGTCATGCTGTGATTTAGAACAGTTCCCTTCCAGGTCACTCTCTCAGATCTCGTTCAGACCAATATTCTCATTTACTTCAGCTGTAAAATGAGTTTATTCCCAGATTGGGGTGTGCAGTCCCAGGGAATCTCCAAAACAGTTTAACCTATGCTTTCCAAAAGGATGTTTTTATAAAGCGTCTTAAGAAAAAAAAACACACACAAGACTG
The DNA here is from genome assembly GCA_963574415.1 of Tarsius wallacei. Classification (NCBI taxonomy): domain Eukaryota; kingdom Metazoa; phylum Chordata; class Mammalia; order Primates; family Tarsiidae; genus Tarsius; species Tarsius wallacei. The sequence continues at coordinate 11,086 of CAUYQG010047900.1, forward strand.
CTGCACATACCTTCTAGAAAGAAAAAGAAAGGAACAACCCCATTTCCCCCCATACTCTTTGTCCATTCTATTGTTTTACTACGTTTCACAGTATTTTCTGTTTTAATTAGCCGTTTAATAGAAGCTGTGATAGCTTACATTTACTGAGCACTTAGCATGTGCCAGGGAATTATTAATGCTTATTATTAGCTCATTTAATCCTCACAATAACCCTGTGGAGTAGCAACTATTTAAATAGTAGGAAACGGAGGCATCATGACCAGTTATGACTTTTGCCCAAGGTCACATGGCTGCTTAGTGAGAAGCAGGATATAAACCCAGGAAATCTGGCCCAGAACTTGTGATTTCAACAACTGTGAAAGTGACAAATGATCCTAAATCTAATTCCTTTTGCTCTTTTTAGATTTTATACAAAAACCTATATTTTTTTGTATTGTCTTTTTAATTTGAATTTTATTTTTATCAGTTTTACATCCACATACTTTTAAAGCCAAAAAGTTCTACAAAGAGTCTTATAAATAAAAAAAAAGCATCCTGCTTCCCTCTGTCCCACTGTACTTCAATTCCCAGAGGCAAAAATCTTCAATGCATTTAGCTTTTCTTTTGTTATTCTACTCAGCTATCTCTAAATAACAAGTACATTTTGTTTGGTTTTTGTTTGGCGGCATCATTACCAATCAATTCCCTCTTGAGAACACAGCTCTGCCCACCCCCATTCAACTCACACAAGTATGTACAGTGCACACACACACCTCTGCATTCTCCTTAGCTCTACTCCATCCTCTGACACTGTCAACTAGATTATTTTTGGTTAGATGAGTATTCAAAATTTGCTTTATTTTAGTTGTATAAATGCTGTTCAGAGATGAACCATGTAGTATTCAGCTTCCATTCAATTCTTATATTGAACTTTCTCTATCTGTTATCATAATGTTAATGTCTAAAACTCTATTTACAATACCAAATTAGTTTCTACAGGATCCTTTTCATACTTCTGATGGATATTAAAGGCCTTTGAAGTTGTCTTCTCCCTGAACTTTTCTCTGAGTTTCTTTTTTTCTTTTTTTCTTTTTCTTTTCTTTTGGAAAAGGGGGCTTTATTTTTGGTCTCTATTTTTCATTAAAGGGTCATATGCATATTGGCCTCTTTGCTCATATTAATAATGAAACACTAAAAGTGTGATAGTAAGTGCTGTATGGGGTGGGATGGGGACTCGCCAATAACTGGGTTCATTGTTGGGTGATTTGGCTGGGTGGTTTCCTTGAGAGATCCAACAGTGTTGTTAGGTCTGTTCTCTTGGGCCACTTAAATTCTCCAGGGTGAAGGTAGGAGAGGGGAATCTAATCTTCTGCCTGAGAGACATAAACCTTCCTGTCAGGGTTTCAGGAGCTGAGAGGTGGGGGAAGGAAATTAGGCTTCTTACATTCAATATCTGTACCTACCTTATCCAAAGTAGTAGCCACTGGTCACACGAAGCTTCTGAGAACTTGAAATGAAACTAGTCCAAGTTGAGGCATGCAGTAAGTATGCTATACACTACATACATATAACTATATACACACTGAATTTCAAAGATTTTTAAAGTGATATCTCTCATTAATAATCTGTATGTTGATTACATATTGAAGTGACAAAAATTTTTGTATATTGGGCTAGTTAACATGTCATTAGCATTAATTTTGCCTGTTTCTTTTTAACTTTTAAAATGTGGCCACTATAAAATTGAGAATTGCACAGGTGGCTGACATTTGTGGCTCACTTTAAATTTTTATTGGATAATGCTGACTTGGGCTTTTAACCAATTCCCTTTTTTTCTGGCCTGTAATGTTCACCAGTAGTGCCTAGGGTTCCCTGTTCTTAACACCATCTTCCCTTCTGCTGGAGTGGTAGACAGGAGTACCCTGGCTACTCAGATCTGGGGTGCCTAACCGCTTCTTAAAAGACTTTAAACTAATCTTCCTATCTTCACTGCCACTTTCAACCTACTTTCAGGGTTGCCTCGCATTGCCATTTCCTGAGACCTTCTACAATTCTGCATGAAAATAAGGTTGCCTCTGGTCTCTTCTAAAATTAATCTTAGGATCTGGCTTCCTACGTTCTAAGTCAAATCTCTCTTCAGTCTTTTCTCCGTCCCGACGGCCACTACTTTCATCTGACTACCCTCATTCCACTGCAATATCCTCCCACTAATCATCACCTTTCACTCCTGCTCCAGTTCATTCCTTTCTCTACATGTCAGATCAATTTCATCTTAGTCACAGCTCTCTGAGCTCAGGATGATCTATAAGGCTGCACACCTTTCGTCCCAGCTACTCAAGGTCTTGCTATGTTATTCAACTGAAGAGAAATTTGAAGGTGTACCCCTTAAACACTGGTGATGACTTGGATATGGGGAACCAAGGAAAGACTTGAATAATGGATGATTCAGGCTTTTTGCTTGAGCAATTGAATGATGGTGCCATTTTCTGGGATGGACAAGTAGAGAAATATGCTTAAGTGGGAAAATTATAAGCTTCACGTGGGACACTAAATTTGAGATGCCTATCAGAAATCCAGGTAGAATTTTGAGTTAGGTATACTAGAGAGGGTCAGTTTGGAAGATAAGAATGTAGGCTTCATCAGCATTAGGCGAGATGCACGAGTATCACTCGAGTCCAGACTTGCAAGGTCAGCAAGACCCTGTCACTAATTTTTTAAAAATTATGATAATTTTCGAGAAATATCTCACCTGTCTTGTTCATTTTTGTTTTCCTAGCATCTGCACAGGGCTGGCATATAACAGGTACTCATTTTTCATGAAAAACTTAACTGAATAATTAATGAAACCGACAATGTTAATACAGAATAAAGGACAAATGTCAATTAGCAAAAATAATATAGGTTATGAAAACTTTCCAAACATTGATTGAGAGTGGTTGTAGCTCTGAGAAACTTAGTGCCGTATTTCCCAGTATCCAAAGCAAATATGAAAACACAAAAATTGCAGAGCTCTTACTATCTACTAGAAGGATGGCTATATGTTCATAATAAATAACTGCATTTGTTTCCTGGATTTATAGTCTGAAAGGAGTTTGCCTTTCAAAGAAAGTCAATAAACAATGGAGAGTACCCTATATAGCAATTTTTTAAATGCAGAGATACTCACTGCATGTATGTTTTTTGCATTAGTGCTCAGTCAACAGATGTAAAAGTTTAAGTGTCACCCCCTAAAGACACTCTCATACAGGGGACAAGATTGGGGAAGTAAATGTATTGTTTTGGTTATGCCACCGGTGCAGAATTGAAAGCTGAAGTAAAGCAGCCCTTTCCTAACATAACATTCAACTCCATGCCTTCAGATCATCCAAACAGTAGAGAACCAAAAACTGTCTACAGCGGATTGATATTGAAAACAAAAACAAAGGCAAAAGCCCACAGCTGTCTAATTTGTTTTCCTGTGGCCAATTTTCGTATTGTTGATTGGCAGTGAAAGGGAACCAGGATAAGCAGGTGTCCGTTGTGTTCCTCTATTGGTGACTGCGATTGTAGCGCGTGCAGAGGGTAGTATGTTTTAGAAAGGGCCAGAGGTGGAGGAAGCAAGTGGAGGTGAGTGTCAGAAAAAACACCCACCTCATTTTACTCTTACAAGGTGTGGTATAGTGGAGAGCAGTCTGTGGAATGCGAAATGGTAACATTTAGAGAAGAAAGACTAGGATGAACCCTGGCACCAGAACATACAACTCCGTGTTCTTGGACAAGCCCCTTATCCCCTCTTCACCTCAATGTATGCTGAAAAAAAAATGATAGTTATAATGTATTGAAGTGGGAAAAATAATCACAGCCATTGGTTTCATCTGCTCCAGCTGCCGAAACAAAACACCACAGACTGAGTGGCTTTAAACAGAAATGTATTTCCTCACAGGCCTGAAGGATGGAAGTCTGAGGTCTGCATGCCAGCATGATTGGGTTCTGGTGAGGGCTCTCTTCTCCGCTTGTGCATTGTGTACTCATGGTGCAGATAGAGGAAGGGGGGGAGCAGGAGGGGGTCAGAGCTAGCTCTCTGGTTCCTCCTTATATAAGGGAACTAATTCTACTGCAGGAGCTCTACCCTCATGGTCTCATCCACACTTAATTACCTCCCCAAAGCCCCATCTCCAAATACCATCACACTGGGGGCTAAGGCTTCAACATATAAATCTGGGGTTCAGGAACACAACTTAGGCCATGCTTGTATTTACCTGGGCTTTTTCTTTTTGGGGGGGTGGGTGTTTCCTAGGCTGGAGTGCAGTGGTACAACCACAGCTCACCAAGGCCTTGACTTCCTTCCACCTCAGTTTCTCAAGTAGCTGCCCAACTAATTTTTTGCTTTGTTTGTATGTGTGTGTGTGTATAAAAACGAGGCTTGCTATGTTGCTCCGACTGGTCTCAAACTCCTGGGCTCAAGCAATCCACCCACCTCAGCCTCTCAAAGTGCTGGGATTACAGGCATGAGCCACCATGCCTGGCCTATCTGGGGTTTTTAATGATGATAAGATGAAGTTATCTATATGAAGACATGGAAAATGCTTGATCAATAGCTGCTGGACTTAATTATTATCTACTAACCTTAATGAAGAACACCTGTAGCAATGTTTCTATGCCTGACGCCTAGCATTTTTCTGTAAGAGTTGCTGAAATGCCCCCAAATTATCTACCATTTACATTCTCACCTTCTAGCAGTTATGAAAGAATCCTTTGGAACTTCAACTTGACTAGCAACATGATGATAAAGGGAGGAAGCAAAAGGGGCAGAGAAATACACTAGCAGGAGACCCTTCTCTTGTGGGGAAAAATAAAAGATACTACAAACAATTGTTTTTATTTTCAGGTTCTTCAAGAAGCTCACCAGCAATATAGATGTGTTGATTCTTATTATCATACCCAAGACAACTCTTTACTTCTAGTCTTTCATAATCCAATGAATATACGACGTCTGCATTGTGAACACTGGAACATTGCTCTACACTCCAATGTTGGATTCAGGTAGCCAATTTAGATAGTTTGGTGCATTAGACAGTTAGTTGAGTTTAGCTAACTTGTTAGTCACCTGGGTTTCCCATAGGGTGGTTCAACTCAATGAAAACATTTGTGTAGTACTAAGATTTGGTTGAATCACTGAATTGAATGTCTGTACATACCAAGCACTGTGAAGCTATACCATTAAAGGAGACAGACATCATTCTTGCCCTCATGGAGTCTATTGAGGATGTTGTTAAATAACATCTGACTCATTTGGACGCCAATAAAACTGCCCCTGAAAGATTTCAAGTACGAACTACAAAACATGATATTCTGCATGCTGGTTTTGAGTAACTCCACTTGATCTGGGGAAGATTCAAAAGTAATATTGACATACCAACAGAACAGTCACGTTTCCAACAGACTGAGAACTTTAAGAATCAGTGATTCTTTTTTTCTTCCCAGATCCTTAGTTATCTATTTGCTCCCTTCGAACTCTCCTCACTGACAACAGGGCATTTCATTATTATTTCAATACTCCTTAAGGCATATTCAGTATTTATTATTTGTGTAGGATTGTTTTAGTCCTAAGGAATACAGAAAGATATATAGAATAGACCTACAGAATAACTGAGATAAGAGATTGTGTGTGGGCACACACACATTTTAAAGTCATAAAATGATTTTTTAAATTACAGAATATAGTGAGCATGCCAATATAATATCATATAATATTAATCTGTGTTTCTCTTTATTTTGATTTTCATTGCCAATAATTACACTTTTTTTTTTTCTGGTCTTATTTGCTGACTAGGACCTCCAACATAATTTTGAGAGGACATCCTTGTCCTGATCCAGATTTCAAAGGAAATGTTTTGAGTATTCAATAATGAAATATAGTTTTTTTTTTTGCTCTAGGATTTATGTGAATATTACTTATTAAGTTGAAAAACTGTTGCTAGTTTGCCATGAGTTCTTAATCATACATGGTTTTTAAGTCATATCAAATGATTTTTCTGTGTCAGTTTAGGTGTTCATATTTTGTTCCTATAATCTGTGAAAGTGCTAAATTTCATTAATAGATGTTCTACTTTGAACCAAACATTCATTCCTGTAGTAAGCCAAGTTTTTCCTTTATGTTATCTTCTTTACAAACTGCTGAATTCAGCCGGGTGCAGTGGCTTATGCCTGTATACTAGCTCTTAGGGAGGCAGAGGCGAGAGGATTGCCTGAGCCCACAGGTTCGAGACCAGCCTGGACAATATGGCAAGATCTTGTCTCTACAATAAAATATGAAAATTAGCCGGGCATGGTGGCACCTGCCTGTAGTTCCAGCTACCTGAAAGGCTGAAGCAGAAAGATAGCCTGAGTCTAGCAGGTTGAGGCTGTGGAGGCCATGAGTATGCCACTGCACTCCAGCCTGGGCGATAGAGTGAGACTCTGGCTCAAAAATAAAAATAAAAATAAATTACTGAATTTACTCTGCTAATATATTGTTGGGATATTTGCATCTGTATTTATGGACAAGATTCAGCTGTAACTTTCCCTTCTTTAGATGTCCTTGCCTGGTTTGGGTGTTGAGATTATATTCGCCTCATAAATGAACTGGAGAATGTTATTTATTTTTCTTTCTCTTTTTTTTTACTTTCTAAAGTAGTTTGTGGAAAATTAAGATGCATGTTTATTTGGTGGTTGGTAGAACCTGCAAAAAAACTTCTGGACCAGGAGAGATGTTCACTGATGCGATTTCTGTCATGGTTATTAAACTCTTCAGACTTGTGATTTATTCTTCAGTTAGGTTTTTAAAAATCTTTTCTATTATTATTTTATTCCAAACATGTGGGGTACAATTCAGGATGGTCAGCGTACAGGTATCGGTCCTCACTTCACCTGGCTCAGGTTCAGGTACCCTTACTGATGGTATGTACCCCCACTTAGCACGATGGCCTCTGAGTTTACACACGATGTCACAAATAGCAGAGCTTCCTTATTTTTTAAAGCTGAATATTTATATACCACATCACATACCACATTTTCTTTATCATCAGACACTTATGTTGTTTACATATCTTGGCTATTGTGAAAAATGTTGCAATAAACATGAGGGTGCAGATAATTCTTCAAGATCTTGATTTCAGTTATTTTGTTCTAGTTTTAATTTTTTTAGGACCCTCCATACTGTTTTTCATAATGGCTGCACCGTTCTACATTCCCATCAACAGTAGACGAGGGTTCCAGTTTACCCACACCCTTGCCGGTGACTGGTATCTTTTGCTTTGTTTTACTTTGTTTTGTTTATGTGGGGGGATAACTCGTTGTGGTTTTTGATCTGCATTTTCCTGATGGGTAATTATGTTAAGCACCTTGTCATATGTCTGATGACCATTCGTATGTTTCCTTTGGAGAAATGTCTGTTTTGGTGCTTTGCCCGTGAATTGATATGTTTTAAATGTGCATAATACAGAAAACAATCTACAGAGTCAAGGCAATGCTATCAGAATGCCAATGGCACTTTTTACAGAATTAAAAAAGACAAGGAGAGTTATATCAGCAAAATGGCTAAATAGGATAGTCCAGCACTCATAAACAACAAGTTTGACAACTATCAATAGAAATGCCTCTCTGGAAACGTGAGATGTAGAGATTCAAACATCTCGTTCAAGCAAAGGCTCCAAGAATAGACACACTGAAGAGAGTAAAACGTTTCTTTGCCTGTGCTATCCGTCTCCCAAGGAAACACGTCTCCATGCCAAGATTAACCCCCTTGGCCTACAATTTCTCCCACAGAGGAAAATAAGAGTGAAGTGAACACCCAGGCTTTTTAGTCTCACAGGACATTGCCCAAAGGCTCACTTCAACTTTGCCTCACCCAGGTTACTGAAAGGATCATCATGGGTGTATAGTGTGGAAGAACCTAAGAGCAAATAAACAGGGCTCATAGTAACCACCATGTAGAAAACCAGTCACAAATTCTACTACCTGACTCAGGGTCACCACCAAGAGAATCATCCATGAATCTCATGGGATTCCTCACCTATAACCCCCACACACACACCCAACAGCTGACCAACACACATCTGCAGAAGTCTACACACACCACCAAGATGCTGCATGTGAGCACTTGCAAATGGTATGCATGCATCCCAACAGAAGGCATGAGCATCCCTCCACAGACAGCAAGCACAGGCTTCCACAGAGGGTGTGAGCAAACCCCTGCCGACAGCACATGGATCTCAGCAACCAACTTGACTCTGTAAGATTAGGAGAAAGTACACATTGAACACTTTAGGGCACTTCCCCTGGGAAAATAGACAGGAGACTGTCAACATATTGCCTAACTTTGTGGGACTGAAAGAAGGAACAAAATCCTAAGACTTTCTCTCTCCCACAAAGAAGGAACAAGTTGAGTGGGGCAGGCACATCCATAAAAAAGGTTTGAGAGACCCCCAAAATCCCTGCCTGGGCTGACTGTTAAAGGTCTTCCTCTCCTAAATCTTGCCAGTAAAGACTGGAGGAAGGGACTATCGATATGCAAATAAGGTCAGATTCCTAATTTTATGTGTTCTCACCACAAAAAAAATGATAAGCATGTGAGATAATGCATATGTGAATTAGCTCAATTTAGTCGTACCACAATGTATGCATATTTCAAAACAACATCTTGTACATGAAAAATGTATACAATTTGTATTCATCAATTTTAAAAATTAAAATAAAAGAAACTGGATTCCTATCTTAAAGCATACATAGAAATCAACTCAGAATGGATTGGTCTTGGCAATGATTTCTTGGATCTGACAAAAGCAAAGGCAACAAAACCAAAATTAAAGTGTTATGCCTTTTTAAATTAATAAAGTCCAGTCAATGCCTTTACCTTCTACTCAAATAACAAAGCACAATAGAATGCTTTAATTCATGTATCCACATTCCATATTTTGCATTATTTTAGTCTAAGACTTGAGTTCTATCCTGACGTTTTACCTCACAAATCAGACATTTTCTTCTGTCTTCGCAGTCAATGTTTGGGTAATTAACATATTTGCCATTTCATTTTTCCTTCCTCCTGAAATAAGGGATTTAGAAATTCCTATAGTGAAGATCTTTGGTGGATTTCCTGATAGCTTGGAAGAGGAGTAAAAAAAATAAGAGTAGTCAAGGATAACATCATAGTATTAAGCCTACTCAGCTGGAAGTTAAAATGCCAAAGACTTTGATGCCACAGTTTGGAGTAGACCAGGAGTTCGTCTGGGGACATGTTGAGTCTGAGATCTCTATTACCTTCTAAATGAAGATGTTGAGTACCCATGACTTACAGTCTATAATTTTTAACTTGTTTCTTCAAAAAGGATAAAGAATTAAAGAAAGCGTGAAGCCACCTGAGTATGCAACCCATCCATTTTGTTTTGTCAAAACTTCAGGTCTCACCTTCATATAACTTGACAATAATTAATTTTTTTTTTTTTTTTTTGAGTTGGAGTCTCACTCTTTCGCCCAGACTGGAGTGCAGTGGCCGCTCCCGTCCACCGCAGCCTCGACCTGCTGGGCTCTGGCGATCCTTCCGCCTCAGCCTTCTGAGTAGCCGGAATTACAGGCACGCGCTACCATGCCCGGCTGATTTTTTTGTTTTATTGTAGGGATGAGGTCTCGCCAAGTTGCCCAGGTGGGTCTCGAACCCGCGGGCTCAGGCAATCCACTCACCTCAGCCTCCCAAGGCGCGGGATTACAGGCTGAGCCACCGAGCCCGGCTACAATAATTAATTTTTATTGTCAAACCTAAATCTTTCCATTTATTTTCTCAGGCACAACTCTCTTTGGACATTCATATGTTGTAAGTGCATATAACATTTCATTTCAGAACATTTGCACTAATCAGTATAAATAGTACAAACGGATGTGGGAACAAATATGACTGCCTCTTGGTAAGCAAGATTGCTTAAGCAAAATTGCTGATGTTACCATAAATGCACAAGAAGTTTAGAGAATAGTATTTAACATATGGATACATCAAAGTTACCTTAAACTCACAAAGCGAGAGAGTTTCATAGCAAGGCTGGAGTAATTTAGTTAATCTAATGAGTCAATTAGCTGATGGTTAATTAAAAGAGTTTCTAATGATTATAAAATTGTTCACAAAGAAATTTCACCCTATTACTCCCAAACTAACAGTGGTGAGTGACTGTCTCTTTGGACTGCTGTCAGTTCTTCTTATTATCAAACTTGTTAATCATTCACTTGGGTGGACAGATCTCATTTTAAAGTTTACATATCTTTAAGTGTAAATGAAGTTGAGCGTTTTAAATTTTTTTGTATGCTAACTGGATGTTTGTACTTTACTATTTTATACAAAATACAGCTAGCAGATATTCAAGTTTCATTTTATTTGTACATGGGCAGTTTACAATCAGTTCACTTTAATAGTAAATCAGTTGTCATCTTTCTTTAGGAATTATTTAGAACTTGTTGCAAAACACATTCAAGATTGGATTACAAAAGAAGAGGCTATATATCAGGAATCTAAAATGAATGAAGAAATCACTAGGACCAAGGCTGAGATGGAATCAAAATCTGCTTGTACCAAAATTATTTCTAGCAAAATTATTGCTCTTAAAAAATCTAAAAGTAAGTAAGCAGTTCAACTTATAATTAGAATAAAATCCAAGGACATTCTCCTATTTCTTCATTTAATCATATTGTGAATATTTAAAGATAAAAAGGGTTACCAAAAAATCCTGTGATTCTTCATTTTCTGTAATAAATAGAACAGCTGCATTCTAAATATAATGAGATTGTATCCGAGTGAGATAATGGAATATTTGTTTTATATTGACCCCTCTTCCTGTCAAATCTGTTTTGTAGATCAAATGTTATATGTTAGAAAAATGCCAAATGTCTTTATTGGCAAGATTGCTAGGTTATGCTATCCAAGATTTGTTGATAATGTATAAGGTGAACTCAGTGTTGGTCTCCACTGGAATAGTTAGACTAATCACCGTGGCTCGTGCTTGTAATCACAACTCTTTGGGAGACTGAGGCAAGAGAATCACCTGAGGCTGGGAGTTCAAGACCAGACTAGGCAACAGAGAGAGACACCACCTCTTCAAAAAGTTTTAATTTAACTTAACTTAAAGATTAGTTAGAACAATTATAGATTCCAAGAGTGAGATTAAAACAAGACTTTTCTTAGAACAGCAAACAGAAAGGTCCTGAGAATAACTGGAAGTAGAAATTTAAGAATAAAGGGAAAAAAGATTTTTGCAGACCTGTGGCAGAGACTTGATGAGATCTTGAATCAATATATGCCTTTGTTGTTACTGTTGTAATTTCTGTGGCTTTGAGGATGTTGGAGGAAGGGAGAAGATGGTGACAAAGAGACTAAAGTAGGTTTTTAGAAAGATACTGGATAAACAAAAAAAGTGAAATAATAAGGTAATTCATCAAGAATATAAGATTATTTTATTGGGTTTGTGCAAAGGAAATGGATTCCTTGTTAATACTATTTATTATTTATGATAGCCAAAGTCAAGATGAATTTCTCATAAAGAAGCAAATCTAGGGTCTGTCGTTAGTAGTTGTCGTGTTCAGATAGTTTCCAAAATTTTTGCAACCTCTACTAATTATCAGAGGAGTTTTTACATGGCATAATGCTAAAGTAAAACTTATAAAACCATGTTGATGATGGACCATTTACTGTATCCATCTACCATATCCTGATGGGGCATAAAAGGAGAGCACCAAGTACCTGAAAGAAAAAATGGATAGAATTATACTAAAAAGGAGAGGTAAAACTGCCCTCTGACACTCATGCCATGGGTCATGCTTGCCTATTAATAGAAGAAAATTGTGACTTTGCTGCATTTTCTTTGTAATGCTACTGAACAGATCAAAAGCCTGTAGATATCAAGAAAATGGTCAGTTTAAGATTGGAATGCACCTGGTAGATATCGCATTCAACGTGAGGCCTCCTCAAGTCAGGAAATACATAAACCTTCAAAACAGAATGACGAGAGAAGGGCTTCAGTGTGGATGGGAAAGTTAGAATTGTTCTATATGGTCTTAAGGTGTTAAACTAGGATTAATTAGGTGAAAGTTTTAAGAAGAGAAACCCCAGTTCAATAAAAGCTGCAACATGTCAACACACTGAAAATGGAATGCACCGTCTTCAGAGACTATTAATTCCCTATCACTAAAGCGACTCATTCCCACTTCAGATATTCAGTCCGGAGATGGCAAGAAAAAAATATAGAGATGAATAAATGGGAAGTTGAACTTTATAACCTTTGAGAGGTCCTCTAACCCAGAGATTTGGCCCTTCTATGATACCTCGTTTAAGAGTTACTAAGAAGTTTGAATTTCTCTGTTTTTAGGTCACAAGGGAACCAGCAAAACAGAGATTCTAGATCAAGAAAAAGAGAAGGAAAAAGAGAAGGAAAAGATTTCTTTCATTTTAGAAGGCTCTCTCAAGGTAATCCAAGGAAAGACAAATGATACCAATTAATCACAAATCCAAAATTATCTTGTGATGGAGACTTTGTGTGGTATAACAGGAAATTATCTTTTTTTTTTTCCCTAAACCTTCAGAAACAGTTGAATCTGCATGGAAGTAATGTCTTTCCACTAACCTGTCTTCTTTCCAAGTGATGAGCCTTTAAGGGAAGCTGTGTCATTTATTTTTACATAATCAAAATCAAGGACAGTGCCTTTTTCATACTTGATATGTTCTTGATGTTGCAAGAGTTTGTTTTTGCTTGCATATTTTAATTGGAATTTTTATTTCAAAAGTAATATATGCTTTTGTAATAAATCAGAATTACCCTATCTTAAGCCCCTGAGATAAATATTAAAGATTTGGTATGTCCTATGCTCTGACAAGCACATATGCACAGATATGCAGGGGTTTTTGTTTGTTTATGATTTAAGTTTGGTTGGTTTTTACTCTACTACATGCTTTCTTTCTCCTGCCAACATTTATGGACAGAATGTTTGTGTCCTCCCAAAATGTATATGCTGAAATATAAGCCCCAAGGTAATGTTATCTGGAGGTAGGGCCTTTGGAAAGTAATTAGATCATGCCTGACTAAATGATTTTCTTTTTCTTTTCTTTTTTTTTTTCTTTTTTAAAGATACTATGTTGCCCAGACTGGTCTTGAACTCCTGGGCTCAAGCAATCCTCCTTATATGGCATTCCCAAATGTTGGGATTACCAGCGTGAGCCACCATGCTGGCCAATTTCTGTTGTTTATAAGCCACCTAATCTATGTTATGGTACTTTGTGATAGCAGCACAAACTGACTGAGGTAACAGCATAGCTTTGTGGCCAGCCATTTTGAAACTAGGTAGTATGATGTCTCCAGCTTTTTTGTTTTTGCTCAAGAGGATTGGCAACTAGGAGTCTTCTGTGGATCCATAAACATTTTAGAATTTTTTTCTATTTTTGCAAAAAATGACATTGAAATTTTGATAGAGATGGTATTGAATCTGTAGATCACTATGGGTGGTGTGGACATTTTAACAATATCAACTCTTCCAATCCATAAATATGGGATATCATTTTATTCATTTATGTCTTCAATTTCTTTCATGAATGTTTTATAGTTTTCAGTGTATAATCTTTCACTTACTTGGTTAAATTTATTCCTAAGTATTTTGTCATCTTTGATGCTATTATAAATGAGATTGTTTTATTTTCTTTTTCAGACAGTTTTGTTGTTTATTAGTTCTAACAGTTTTTAGGTGGAGACTTTAGGGTTTTCTGTATATAAGACCATGTTATCTGCAAACAGACAATTTAACATATTTATTTCCAATTTGAATGTGTTTTCTTCCTTTTGCCTAATTGCTTTTGCTAGTATTTCCAGTACTATGTTGAACAGAAGTGATGAGAGTAGGCATCCTTGTCCTGACCTTAAAGAAAATGCTTTCAGCTTTCCATCATTAAATATGATGTTAGCTGTGGACTTGTCATAGATGGCCTTTATTATGTTGAGATACATTTCTTCTATATCTAATTTTTGAGAGTTTTTATCATGAAAAGATATTGAATTTTGTCTTATACTTTTTTCATCTATTGCAATGATTATATGCTTTTCATCCTTCACTCTGTATTACGGTGTATCATATTTATAGATTCATATATGTTGAACCATCCTTGCATCCCAGGGATAAATCCCACTTAATCATGCTGAGTGATCTCTTTAATGTGCTGTTGAATTTAGTTTGCTAGTATTTGTTGAAGGTTTTGCATCTATTGTCACCAAGAAAAGTAACCTGTCTTTTTTTTTCTTTCTTGTGATTGTCTGTCTTGCTGTGGTATCAGTGTAATGTTGACCTCATAAGATGAGTTTGGACATAGTCTTTCCTCATTGATTTTTTGGTAGAGTGAGAAGAATTTGTATTAGTTCATTAAATATTTAGGAAAATTCACCATTGATGCCATCAGGTTGTGGAGCTTTCTAAAATGAGAGACATTTTATTACTGATTTGATCCTTTAGTTGTTAGTAGTCTATTTAGATTTTATATTTCTTCATTATTCTGTCTTAATAGGCTATATGTTTCTAGGAATTTATCTATTTCTTCTAGGTTATCAAATTTGTTGATGTATAATTGTTCATAGTAGTTTCTGTGATTATTTATATTTCTGTGGTATCATTTGTAATGTATCTTCTTTTATTTCTGATTGTATTTATTACAGTCTTCTCTTTTTTCCCATAGGATAGCTATAGATTTGTTGATTATGTTTAGCTTTTCAAAAAACTAATTCTTCGTTTTTATTTTTTTTTTTAAACAAAGAATTGAATTCTTTGTTTTATGGATTTTTTCTGGTTTGAGCCTGACGCCTGGGTCCACTGAGGGAGTCTGGAGCTTGGCTCTGCTGGGACAGGCCTGGATCCTGACCTCTCAGCAGAGTCTACTGGACTGAACTTTTCTTTAACTGGGTTTGTGGGGGTAGGCCCGTAGCCTACCTGTATCTATGGAGATCAGCCTGAAGCCTGGGTCCATGGGGGCTGATCTAGTCCTGGGGCAGGCCTTGAGCCCGAATTTTCAGGGGCTGGCCAGGCACTATGATGGGCCTCCAACAAATCCACAGGGATAGGCTTGGAGCCTGAGTCCATGGGGGTAGGCCTGGATTCTGGGTCCACTGAAACATGCCTAGATCCTGAGTCTACTGGAGCCTGGGACTTCAAAACCCAGTCAGGAGGATGGATCTGACCTCATGCTGAGGCAGGAGGCTTGGTCCTTGGGGACAGACCTGAGTCCTAGGGTCACAGTGACCAGCCTGGAACCTGGGTCTGCAGGGGTGGTGCTAGAGCTAGCTCCGCAGGAACTAGCCCAGTGATGAGATCTCTTGAGATGGGCCTGACCTGTGAGTCTGCTGGAGCTGACCTGAACCTTGTGTCTGCTAGATGTGAGATCCCAGGGCCTGGCCTGAAACCTGATGCCACAGAGCCTGACCTGGCATTGAGTGGGTCTCAAGTCAGTGTCTGCAGGGGCTAGACTAGAGGCTGGGCCCATGAGGGCTGACCTAGCGCTACAACAGGCCTGAAGGACAGGGCTGCAGGTGCCATCCTGGAGTATGGGGCTGAAGAAACTTGCCAGGGATTGGGGCAAACTGGGTCCTGGGCAGGGGCCAGTCCAGAGCTGGAGACTGTGGGTGCTGGCCTGGCACTGGGAAGATCCTGCAGGCTGGGTTCTACCTGGGAAGGCCTGAAGCCTCAGTCACAAAAACCAGCCCAGTGCTGGGGGCTGTGTAGCCCTGGGGTCACTGGCACAGGGCTGGCAACGAAGTGGTTCTGGAGTCTGAGTCTGTAGGGGCTGGCTTGGCACTGGGGAAGGCCAGAGGTTGCAGGGTGTGACTGAAAGTTCCAAACCTCTGTTCAAGTCTTGGTCTTTCTGGTGGCCAGCCTGCACCCTACCCTGAAGCTATCTAAGCGCTTGCCAAGAGTTGCCTCATTAGAACAAAAGATGGTCCTATCACTTGTAAAATTCTAAGGAATTTAGAGGTTCTGTGCCATGAGCCGGGAATAAAAACTATTTCTTATTATATCACAATGTCACAGGTACTCTTAAACTAGATTTTTACTCATCTGAAAAATAACTTTATTTTATGTTACTCTTATTAAACAGTTTAATTTATAAAATTTTTGGTTGACTTTCACCTTCAAAATGCTGTTCCACATTCTCCTTGCCGACATTGTGGCCATTAATAAGTTGATTGTTCATTTAATTTATCTTTCTTTTGTAGATAGCTTATCTTTTTTCTTTAGCTGCTTTGAAAACATTCAGTAGTTTGCTGGTAAGTGTTCCTCTCTGGGAGAACAAAAGCGTGCCTATGCGTACATACACAAATGTATTGTAAATGTTTCTGCTCTATGGTATGTATAGCATATGATTTATATATAACAATAATGCACGTAATATTCTTTATTGTAAATTCCATATAGTTCTTTGATTTCTGCAAAATGCTGTCACTGATTTTTGCCAAGTTCTTGTGCCTTTAACCAATCTGTGGTTACAATTGACAAGCATAGTTCCAATATAAATTTTGACTAATATTTTCATATTTGTTAGCAAGTAAGAAAAAAGTGAAACAACAAAGAGGTATGTCTAACTCATTTGTCAATGACATGGGCAACATTTTTACTGAATCAGATAATAGTTTTTGAATACTAGAATAACGTTTTTTGTGCTAGTTACAATGTAACACCTACAGACACAACAAACTTCCAAGTTTAATCTGCATTATTAACATTCTCTCCATCACTTTCTTGAGTTTAGATAATAAATAATCAGTCCATTCTGATTTTAGCATTTGCTGATATCTGTAGTGAAAAATACTTCCACAGTGGCTGATTTCAAGCTACCAGTGTGACATTACTCAGTGCCAACTTGGAAGCAATATGCAGTAGTACACCATTATATAGTGTTTTCATGATACCAGATACAATTGACATAAACAACCTCATGAACATAGATAATACTAAAATGTAACAAAATAATCATAATGTGGTAAGTTTGGGGACTTTATTGCCTTTGTTTTTAATATTTTGTTTAATTGTGACTTTAAATAATTTATTCTTATATTTACTGTGATTAACAGCTAACTCACAAAATTCCTAAAAACTTAACAGTAAACATATTTGTCCCTATATGAGCTAAGTCCAACACACTACTGTTATTTCCTGCTTTTGATTCATTGACCTTCCTCGATGTTAGGATTAATGTTTTCCATCAACCTGGAAATGTCTCAGTTATTTTTTATTTTTTATTTTTTTGAGTTGGCGTCTCACTCTGTCGCCCAGACTGGAGTGCAGCGGCTGCTCCCGGCCACCGCAGCCTCGACCTGCTGGGCTCTGGCGATCCATCCACCTCAGCCTTCCAAGTAGCTAGAACTACAGGCGTGCGCTACCACGCCCGGCTGATTTTTTTATTTATTGTAGAGATGAGGTCTCGCCTGCCCAGGCGGGTCTCGAACCCGCGGGCTCAGGCAATCCACTCACCTCAGCCTCCCAAGGCGCGGGATTCCAGGCTGAGCCACTGAGCCCGGCATGTCTCAGTTATTATCTGTTCAAATACTGCCTTTTCAAAAGACTGTTTTCAAGAAGTCTTTCAAACTCACCTTGACATTTTTGATACTCTCTTCTTTCTTACTAATACTTTGTTACTTCATTTTATTTATTTGAGCATATTAAAAACATACTTTATATTTCCCATTTGTTTGTTTGGGTTGGTTTTGTTTGTTTTTCTTTTTTTTGTTTGTTTTTCTTTTTTATTTATTTTTTTAATTTTAAAATTGTGGTGTACAGTTAAGTGTTAGGTACACAAATATGCATTGTGCAGGTACCCTTGTTGATGAGGTGTGCCCCCCGTCCCCAGACAGATATTGACTACCGTTAATCCCACCTCCCTTCCCCTCCCTGCCCCCCCCCCCATAGTTTCCCGCCACAGTCAATCCTTTTCTTATAGTATTACGGTAGTTGTTCAAGGTCCACTTATGAGTGAGAACATGTGATACTCAGATCTTTGTTTCTGTGAGAGATCACTCAGTAGTATACACTCTCAGTCCATCCAGATTGCTTCCAAGTTCAAGATTTTGTTCTTCTTTATGGCTGTGTAGTATACCATTGTGTATATGTACCACATATTATTAATCCAGTCCTCTTTTTGTGGACAGAATGGTTTTTTCCATGATCTTGCTATTGTGAACAATGCTGTGATAAACATACGTGTGCAGATATATTTTTTGTAGAGTGATTTCAGTTCTTCAGGGTATATTCCCAGTAGGGGGATTGTGGGGGTCATATGGAAGGTCGATTTTTAGAGCTTTTAGGAATCGCCACACTGATTTCCACAGAGGC
>CAUYQG010047902.1:0-60370 GCA_963574415.1 Tarsius wallacei
GGGCTCGGTGGCTCAGCCTGTAATCCCACGCCTTGGGAGGCTGAGGTGAGTGGATTGCCTGAGCCCGCGGGTTCAAGACCCGTCTGGGCAAGCGAGACCTCATCTCTACAATAAATCAAAATATTAGCCGGGCGTGGTAGCGCACGCCTGTAGTTCCAGCTACTTGGAAAGCTGAGGCGGAAGGATCGCCGGAGCCCAGCAGGTCGAGGCTGCGGTGGCTGGGAGCGGCCACTGCACTCCAGTCTGGGCGACAGAGTGAGACTCCGACTCAAAAAAAAAAAAGATTTATGCTTATTTTAAAATATGTCTACAAATTTTTTTACTCCCTCCCCCCCAAAAAAGGTGGACCCTAAATTCTTTCCCTTGAGTGGACTTAGAGACTTGCTTAAAATAAATGACATATAGTAACAGTGTGTATATTCAAAATAGGGCATAACAGGCATATGGTTTCCTCCTTGCTCTCTCTGGCATCACTCTGGATGAAGCCAGCTGACATATTGTGAGGATACTCAAACAGCCCTATGAAGGATCTGAGGTCTCCTGCCAACAGCCATGGAATGCGCCACCTTGGAAGCAGGTCTACCAGCCATCATCAAGCCTTCAGATGACTGCTGTAGCGCTAGTCAAAAGCCCAACTGCAACTCCTTAGCAACATTGAGCCAGAACCACCCAGCTAAGCTGGTCCTGAATTCCTGACCCACAAAAACCATGAGATTAAAAAAAGTTTGTTTTAAGCAGCTAAATTTTAGAGTAATTTGTTACCCAGCCATAGATAACTAATATAGGATTTAACAGTTATTAGCATAATTATACATTTATAGAAATATGTATTGTAAAATTATATGAAATTGATTATCATTTACAAAGATAATTGCAGTCCATACTTCCAGGAATGTATACAATAAGACCAAAAGAGTAACTCAATCCAAATGCAAGGAATAAATCAAGCCAGAATAATGACACTGAACCATATATAGAATGTATTTATTTTGCAAATAGACTTAAAAATAAACACTTAAGTAGAGGAAACAAGTAATGTAGAAAAGGAAGATTAGCTGGGAAATCTCAAATGTATGTTGTTTGGGGTGAGGTTTTAAGAGATTAAAAAAGAATTCTTGTTCTCAACACAGGTCTGAGGGGGAAAAAAAGAGTTCTGAATTCACAATAAATATCATTAGCTTAATAAGCACAAGTACACGGAAGGATCGCCTGAGCCCAGCAAGTCGAGACTGCAGTGACCATGAGTGTGCCACTGCACTCCAGCCTGGGCGATGAGAGTGAGACGCCAACTCAAAAAAAAAAAAAAGTACAATTCCTCCTCTAAATGACTACACCTATACTTCCCTAAAGAAGTGGGAACTCAGGTGAGGAGTAGTGGCTAATGCTTATAATCCCAGCACTTTGGGAGACAAGGAAGGAGGACTGCTTAAGTCCAGGATTTTGAGACCAGCCTAGGCAACACAGCGAGACCTCATCTCCACAAAAAATTTAAAAAAATTAGCCAGGCTCACGCCTAATCAAAAACTTAGCCTGGTCAAAAAATTAGCTAGGCATGTTGTTGTAGGCCCAGTTACTCAGGAAGCTGGGGCAGAAGGATCGCCTGAGCCCAGGAGGTTGAGGCTGCAGTGAGCTGTGATTGACCCACTGCACACTCACACCAGCTGGGCAACAGAGTGAGACAGAAGGGAGGGAGGGAAGATAAGGGAGGAAAGAAAGAAAGAAAGAAGGGGAAATTCCGAGAGTTTATGTAAGATCTCATGTCAGTCAATGAAAAAAATTGGGGTCAAATTAATATGCCTTCTCAGAAAAATCAGCAATGGGGCCTTTAACTGTCCAGCCTCCTTTCCCTTCCAACCCCATCTATATAATCAAATTGTCTCCAAACTTTCAGGCAGTTACTAGAATTCTAGCTTCCTCCAGCAACTTTTTCTAAATAAGCAGAAACAAGACTGTATTTCTTCATTAGGACATTCACATGCTTGGACCCCATGTTGACACCAAGAGCGGACACGAAGTAGAAAGAACAGCAGCTCTGGAGTCCAAGCATGGGTCTGGAGCCCAGTCCCCCCTTTCACTGGACACACACTACAGAAACTGTTCTTCCCATTCTGAAACTCACTCGTCTTATTAGTAAAACAGGGATAATGTCCAATTTACAAGGTTGTTTTTAAAAGAATTAAACAATATAATGAAAGGGGCTTGTGTAATGCAGCCACTAATAAATGGCAGCTTGCTGTTAATGACCCTCTAGCTTTAATGCATTGAGTATACTTCCCAAATCAGGAAAGAACAGACTGCCAGGATGTTTTTGTGTCTCATATTCAGATAGAAAAGGCAGCCCAGGAGGTTATTATGGACTTATGACTTGTTATAATTTCTGAAATATTACAATAGCTTATGAGTTGACATCAAAACTGAATGCTCAGGCACTCAAGAAGCACGAGTATCTAGTCTATATGCAATATTTATATAGCAGTTACATTATTTGTAGTACTCCAAATATGCTATTTATCCTCTATCAAATAAAAAATTTTATTGCTAAAAAAATACACACACATCTCTATACTCTTCATGGCCCTTTGTATACATAAGGCTGAATGAGTTTAACTTCAAGTCCTCAATGTCTGTTCATATCAATATAATCTTAAGATTATAAAAGTCAGGCATCTTCTCCCTGACAACATAGATGTGTGCACACTCATTTCCCCAACCAAAGTCAGTCTTAGGTGCCCAAAGCAGTAATCATTTATCTGTGCCAAGTATGTCACACAATTTCTGGCATATAGTAAAAGCTTAATGAATGATAGCTGAGAGATAAATGAACGAGAACAAGCACCTAGGAAGCACGATAAGAACCTAAACTGTCAGTCATAAACCTCCCATTTAACTCCTGAAATCCCTTTACAAATATGTTCATAACCTGCAAAACTACTGTTTGATTTTCCTTATACAGTGGAACTACATTATAACTTCCTATTAGAGAACAGGACTAATATCTGTGCTATATGCCAAAAGTCCTCAGTATACGTGACATGTAATAACCAAGGAGCTATACTAGCAAATGAGGACTATAACCTGAGATTCAGATTTCTCTACATCCATGTTTCTGTTATTACACCTCTTCCTGTTTCTTTCCTTTGGGTTTTGCCCATTTCATCAATCTCATTGTAGACATCGGAGAAATGGGGAATATGTTATTTGTTTCTCTTATAAAACTCCAGGATGCCTAACACAGGGCACAGCTGGAATCTCGGCACATATTATTTAAAATTAGTTTGCAAACTAGATTGTCATTAAAAAAAAAAAAAAGGAAGGGGGAGAACATCTAACACAAAGCAAAATGCTACCACCCATCACCTATCTGAAAGAAATTTTCTGTAGTCATTGTGTGTAAAATTAGAAACAGTATCCTCCTCGTGACTCAGCAGACATAAGAGGATGAATGAAATCTGTGTGTGAAGTACAATCATGCACAAGTGCAGTATTAAGCAGCTTCAAAGGTTATTGCTATGTACCAGGCATCATACTCAATTCTGGAGTATGACAAAAATAAGAATGAGATGAGATTTATGGAATTGGAAATCAGACTGGTAGGCCCAGAGTCTGGAGGCTGTTAAATTCCTATTCTTCTCTAAACTTTCTGCTGGTTCTCTATAAACATCCATCTCTTTATTAGTGCCTATGCTGATTCCTCTTCTTTCATCTAATCTCTAAGTCGGTGGTTCTTAAAGTGTGATCCTGGGAATAACAGTATCAGCATTACCTGGGAACTTGTTCAAAATGCAACTTCTCAAGCCCCAATGCAGACCTACTAAGTCAAACTATGAAGGTGGGAACCAGAAATCTGTGTTTTACCAAGGCCTACAGGTATCACTGATGCACAGTTAAGTCTGAGAACTGCTATAGGGTTTGAAGGTGTCCTGCAAAGTGCATGTGTTGGAAACTGAATGCCTGATGCAACAGTGGTGAGAGAGGGGACCTTCAAGAGGTGATCAGGCCGTGAGCACTCTGCCCTCTAGAATGGATTAACACCATTATAATGAGAATGAGTTCGGTATCTTGGGAATGAGTACTCAAGATGAGTTTGGCCCTCTTCCCCTTCTCTCTAGCCTATGTGATGATTTCTGCCATGTTATGATGCAGAAAGGCGGCCTTCACCAGATGCTGGTGTCTTGATCTTGGATGTCCCAGCCTCCAGAACTGTGAAGAAATAAATTTCTGTTCTTTATAAATTACCCAGCCTCTGGTATTCTAATATAGTATAGCAGCACAAAACAGTTTAAGACAAGTACTCATCTAAGTATAAACACTGATGTAAGTGTTGATTTCCAAATGTTCCATTCACCGTCCTTTCCAGTTCTCCCTCTCCATTCTTCTGATTAGTTGAACCATCTACTACCTCTACATCTATTATTACTAATAGTAGTAATAGCAACAGCTGCCATTTATTAAGCATTTATAAGCTAGGCATTGTGCTAATCATTGTGCACATACTATCTGTTAATCTTTGGTACAATTCTTTTAATTCAGATAAGAGGCCTAGGGCCTAGGGTTAGAGATGTTAAATAACTTGCCCAAGGTCACCCAACCAAAAAATGGCATAACAGAGATAAGACCTAGGGTATTTCTTACTCCAAAAGGAAGTTAACTACTATACTAACATGCCTCCTAGAAGTTTGCTACTCCCATAGCATCAGCTGTCATCTTCATTACAATTGTTCCTAACCATCTCATAAACTCTGAAGTAGAATTTCCAATTACCCAATGGATCAATCTAAACTCCCGAAAGAAACCTTAGACTTAGCATGCCATTATTTCTTCTCTCCACTGCAAACCTGTTCCTCCTGCTATATTTTCTAATTTAATGTAATCATAGTCACCCAGTTGCTCAAGCTAGACATGTCATCTTTCACTTCTCACTCTCCCTATCCTCTAGCTGGTCATAAAAGCTAGAGATTTTAACATCTAAAAATGTCTCTACAATCTGTCCATTTCCATAGTCATTCTTCAGGTTACCAACATCTCTCACCTACATTCTAACTGGTCTCCCTGCCTCTTCACTCCAATGCAATCTGCACATGAACTGTCAATTAACTTTTTTGATCTGACTACTATAACTTCCATGACTCTCCAATGCCAAGTCAGTGGAGGGAGAGGGGTGGAGAACGGAGGGGAGAAGTCTAGACTTTTTAGAATGGAGAAGACCTCCTCAAAATTTGGCTCCAAAAATACCTTTCCTGACTCATCACTTCTGCCACACTACAAGAGGTGATTAGGCCATGAGGGCTCTGCCCTCATGCATGGATTAGTACCATCATAGCAGGAATGGGTCCATTCTCTTGGGAAGGGGTTCCCAAGATGAGTTTGACCCCCTTCCCTCTCTCTCTCTAACCTACAAGAAGCAACTCAAGGTATTTCAAAAAGCACCATTCAATTTTAAACTGCAGCAACTTTGCTTATGCTGGCCCCTCTGCTTTATATGTGACAAATTCTACTTAACCTTCAGGGCTAAGTCTCATCCTCCTCTCTTCAAAGCTTTCCCTGATTATCGGCTGGGCATGATGGCTCACACCTGTAATCCCAGGACTTTGGGAGGTAGAGGTAGGGGCATTGCTTGAGGTCAGTAGTTCAAGACCAGCCTGGGCAATATAGTGAGACCCCGTGTCTATTTAGAAAAAAGAGGATTAAAAAGTGACTATCAATTTCCCTATCAATTTTGTCCCTGTCAAAGTGATCTATTCCCTCAATATTTTATTCATTGCAAAAGTGATTAATTTATCACAACATATAATGGTTAGTGGTTTATCTCCTTTGATAAACACTTAGCATGTCACAGGACATACTGTGTCTTATTCATCTTTGTCTTCCAACAGAATGGCTAGCTTTAGCTAGCACCCAATAAATATTTGCTGAGCTGTTAAATAATGCAGCATTTGCTGTCATAACTTTATGCATCTCGGTTGGCAATTTAATCTGGTTAACACACCACTCAAAAGAAATTTCATGAAACAAAAGATGTTGTAAAGACCAAGGGTTCAATTATTGTGCCTTTAGTTCTTCTTAACTTTTTTTTGTCAATATTTCTGATTATTCTTCATCAGAAAAATTCCTTTTCCAAAAAAATTATATGTATTTTTATAGATCAGCAGTAACTAAAAACCTCAGAGAGATAATCCCAAGCAAAATTGTGTCACTGAGGGGGGCTGGATGACTACTTTTGGTACATCATTTCCGTAAATTTCCAATAGAATGGCCCAAGCACATGAGGTAGATTTTAGAAATTAAGACATGTGCTGCTGACTACCTCAAACACATGCAGATTAGTGAGGCATTTATTTCAATTAGTAACTGAAATCAAAAGTATATAACAACCTGACCCTAGTTCTACCATCACATCCTTTAATTGCAAGTAAGGATAACACTCTTGTCTAAGACTATGCTCTGATTAACACACTCCCCATCCCACCCTACAGGCAGGCTCTACCTTCTTATCAGTGGGATGCTGATAAGACTGCCTTAGTCCTCAACACTTTGCCTTCCCAACCTGCTAAATCTCTCTCCAACATTCCCTTATCAGAGAACTTTTCTCCAGTCACCAGTCTACTCAAAATCACATTTTCTCAGTACATGATTTATCTCTTTTCTAATTCAAATTTTACAGCTTCTTTCAAAAACTAGCTCAATTCTTAAGTCTTCCAAAGGAGTTTCCTCAGCCCACATACCCTATCTAAGTTCCTGCCTTATGGTCCTCACATAGCACTTGCTTATATACTACTTAATTTGGGTTTGTATTTATTTTAGATATGCTTTCTTTTCCTAGCTAGACTGTTGCTCTTAAAGGAAAAAGTCAGGTCTTCTATGTCATCTGTAACCTAGTAATCCTCCTCCCACATCTATCATAACACTAGGCCAAGGTATGCATTAAGTACTCGAAGGACTGAACTAAACGCTTTTTATATATAGATACATCACCTGTGCACAGTATGATATATAACAAATATCTACTGCATGCCTACTCTGTGGCAAGCACTCTTCTACACTAGGCCAAGGTATGTATTAAGTACTTGAAGGACTGAACTAAACACTTTTTATATATAGCTACATCACCTGTGCACAGTATGATATATAACAAATATCTAGTGCATGCCTACTCTGTGGCAAGCACTCTTCTACATGCTGAAGACAGGGCAAGGAAGAAAACAGAGATGATTCCTGTAATAAAAGCTATTATAGTCCAAAGAGGAAGAGACCTTAAATTCTGAGTAATCTAAGTGTTACAGATCAAGGTTATTACTGGCTCCAAGATATAAGAACCTCAGGTCACATAGTTTAAAAGTCCTCATTTATAAAACTGAATCATAGAATTTCAGAGCTGAATGAAAACTCTGAACTTATTTTCCTCAATTTTCTTGAACAAATCATAATAAATTTCAGTAGTCTAACTTTTCACCGGTTCTACACATTGACTTAACCAACAGAAAGTCAGACAGGCTGATTTCTTCTGTCTCCAACCCTCCTCCCTCCCAAGGATGTTAACCACAAACACCACACATCTACCCGTAAGGGAGTCCAGAGCATTGAGAAGACAGCACTGGGCTGATGATTTGTTGCACCTTTACGCTCTAGCTTCTCCGATCATCAACATTTTCCAGCCCACACGTTGAACAGAATCTGTATTTTCTGCCCAGAAATAGTAAGCCTGTACTGCTTTTATGAAAAACAAAACACAGTGCTCTCATACTTCCTCGGTCTTAGTAATGACAAAAGCACAACACGGTTCTGGGAAATATAACAGCGGACTTGAGTCTAGGAGGAAGTCACAACGGAGGATGATCTCAAAATCTGCAGCAATGATGTGGTAAGCGTCGAGGAAGCACATACACATACATGTAAAGGAACTCTAGGCAACAGGTTGGCTGCCCCTACACGGACGGGTCGCCTTCCCTAGGTCGTGGGTGTGTCTGACGCCGCACCCAGGCTCTGATTCACAACTCTCTCCGTAACAACCAGCTCCTCCACCAAGCTTGGCAAGGGGAAACCAGGACCCCAGCAGTCCCAAACTTTCCGAACCCCAATCCCGAGGTCCCCGGTTTCGCCTCCTCTCGGCCTCGGGCAACGTCTCAGACAAGACGCGAGGCTGCTCGGGGAACCTGGGCTGCTCCAGATTCGAACTCTTCTGTTTGGGGGGCTGGGAGAGCCATCCCGAAGCCCGGCCCCCCACTTCCGCTTCCCAGAGTGCACTGACCCTCGTCAGACCCCGTCCCCGCTCCTTCCCCGCCCCCCGGAAAACGCGGCAGAGGGGCGTGGAGCGGCGCGCGCGGGAGCGGAGGGGGGGGGAGGAGGGAGGCCGCGCGTCCTCGCGCCCCGGGCCCGCGCAGCAGGTGCGGCCGGGCCCCACCTCCCCGCAAGGCCCCGGCGACTCACCCCAACGATGTTCCTCTGCGACCTAGCCGCGGGCACAGACGCCTCTTCCGCCCGCTCGACAACCCCCTCGTAGCCTCCGCCCCCTTGGCCGCTGCCGTCGCCGCCGTCCTCGTCGCCGCCGCCGCCGCCGCGGCGCGCGCCCTCTCTCACGCACAGCGCCGTGGCCGCGCACGCGCCTCTTCGCGCTGACGTCACTTAGCAACCGATCGGTCGCTTGCCGGCGGTGTCCAGGGGCGCGGGATCTCAAGGGGGCTTCCGGCGGATTCTGCGGTTTCCCCCCACCGGCTCGACCCGCTACTTCTCCAGAGCAGGGGGGGCCAAGGGTGTGGCTGCCCTGCTGGCACATAACTCCGAGTAAGTCTCGTCACCACACGTCACTGTATGGCGTCACCGCGGGCGTCACTGCGGATGGGAAGGTCCTGGGAGCCTGGGGTGAAGGGGATCGGAAGACTCGCGGATCCCGTCGACAAGTTCTGCGGATACTGGAAGGTTCTCCAAGGATTGGGACCGGAACATGCTGAGTGCATGGCTCATGTCGAGGCTGCTAAGTGGCACCTGTCAACTTAGCAGCAGGGTGTGATTGCCCGAGCCCTGAATTCCCTTGACTGTCAGTTTCCTCATTCAGTAAATGAACATAATAATATTCGTCCTGCCTGCGTTGGAGACTTGTGAGGTTAAAATGAAATGGCGTGTGCAGAGGTACTTTGTAAAGTATAAATCCCATTCGACTTTAAGATATCTTTCTCATAAGAGAAGGCCGTCGAGCAATAGCAGTGCTGAGAGCGCGGAGTTTGGAGTTCTAGCGATCTGGGTGCGAGTGTGACTGGCCGATGTTGGAGCGCCAGTTACCCTTGGCCCTGGGGCAAGTTGGGGGACTCATTGGGAAGGACTTAATTCTAGGCAAGGAAACTTCATAAGTAAAAGTAACAAGTGAGAATGGGCGGGAAAAGCAAGACTTGGGGCAGGGAGACATATTTTGAGACCGTTGCAGCACTCCAGACAAGAAAGTGGTAAGAACCTTATCAAGGTATTGGCAGTGGGAATGTAGAGGAGACAGATGTGATTGCTGTAAGGTTGTAGAATTGACAGCACTGAGTGGGATATAAGTGAGCAAGTTTCTAGTGTGAGTGCTGGGGTAGATGGTGGTAGCATTTAGCAAGATGGAAAGAAAGATGAGTCTGGGTGATCCACAGGTGTCTACACACTACAAGTGCTGATGACATTCCTTAGGATGACTAGATATGTGGGGTATGATGATGAGTACAAACATAGATATCTTCTTTGGGGAAATATTCTACACACACACAATATTTTCTTCCATATGGAGTTACATCCATTAGTATACTCCTGGCTTCTTGCTGTACCTGCCCCAACTAGGAATGACTTCCTGACTTGTGATCTTACATGGGAGAAACTGGACATGTGAAGTCCATCCCATTATTTTTCTCTTAAAAGAGAACTATCTTAAGAGAACTGTCTTGTTTGTTCTCCTCTGTTTATCCTGGAGCAGGGCCTGTGGGTAGGGGTGAGGGTTAACCTAGTCCAGGGCTACAAAGAAAGCAAACCTATTTAATTCTACTAGAAAGCTGTTTATACACGGGTAATGTCCAGTACCAACTTTGTTAGCTGTGTTATCCAGAATAATGACCCCTCCCAAAAGATGTCCACATCTGAATCTCCGGAACCAATGTCCATGTTACCTGGCAAAAGAGACTTTGCAGATATAATTAAGTTATGCATCTGGGGAAATTATCCTGAAATGTCTGATTGAGCTGGAGGTAGGAGAGTTATAGTCAGAGAAGGAGCTGTGATGTTGGAAGCAGAGGTCAGAGATAGAGATTTGAAGTTGCTGTACTGTTGTTGGCTTTAAGGATAAATCCTAGGAATGCAGGCAGCATGTAGAAGCTGGAAAAGGCTTCCATGGGAAAGCCTAGCATCCCAGGAACACAGCCCTGTCAACATCTTGATTTTAGGACTTCTGTCCTCTGGGACTGTAAGATAATAAATTGTTTTAAGTCGCTAAGTTTATGGTGTTTTGTTACAACAGTAGCAAGAAACTAATGCAGTCAACAATAAAGATGATAGTTGGTTTCCTACTGCTTTCTCCTTTATCTGGAAAAGATCAGTATAATTCATTAGGCCCCCCACAAGGACTGTAGTAATGTGACTGTGACCTGATGGAGGTGAACCTCCACATCCATAGGAAAATATCCAATAAACAGTCAAATTAGGCAGGTCTATCAATGAGAAGTTGAGTTAAAATAGATGTCATAGACAGTAACCTGTAATTGATAAGATAAACCCTAGGCATGGATGAAATCAAGTGGAACAAATGTAGAAGAAATAATAATGAGGACCAAACAAGTCCCTGGGGAGCATTCACTTTAGAAGGAGGTTGCAACTGGATGTGGTGGCTCACACCTATAATCTCAGCACTTAGGAAGGTGGAGGTGAGAGGATTGCTGAGCCCAGGGGTTCCAGACCAGCCTGGGCATCTTGGCAAAACCTCATCTCTACAATAAATCAAAAAATTAGCCAGACGTGGTGGTGTGTGCCTGTAAATCTGACTACTTGGAAGGCTGACGCAGAAGGATCACCTGAGCCCAGGAGGTTGAGGCTGTGGTGACTGTAACTCCAGCCTGGGCGAGAGTGAGACTTCAACTAAAAAAAAAAAAAAAAAGAGGTTGAAGATTATCTGAAGCCCACACAGAAGTCTGAGGAAGAATGACCAGAGAGAAAAAAAGGCGAACTAGGTGAGCTGAATTCCTCTGAAGCCAAGGTAAGAAAAAACTGCAAGATGGGTCAACTGAGTGAGAGAGTACAAGCAGGTCAGGTATTCCAAGGGCTGGGAAGCATTGACTGATTTAGCAACACAAAAATGACTGGTGATCAAAAGTCGCAACTTCAGTGGGGCAGTGAAGATAGATGCCACATCACCGGGATCTGAAAGGCAGGTCAATATAGTGGATTTACTTCTTGACTGGTTGATGCAATTTGAGATTCTTGACTCCATTCTGGCCATTAACTAACTAGATAACTTTAGGCAACTCACACAACTATTAAAGGCTTTGGTTTTCTAATCTGTCAAAGGATATGATCAGGCTGAGTCTATAATTTTCATATAAATTCCTAGACAATGCCTCAATTTTATATTAGATCACTTGCTTATAACAGCACACTTCAAATCCTACTCAGATCATTTCACCAAACTTTAAGTCAGTATATTATGTGCCAGCTTCTGTCCCATATACTATGACTATGGCACATTTATTCAAGAAACTCAGTTTGGAGAGAAAGATAAATACCAAATATATAACTAGTTGCCATAGTTCTCTTTGAAAAAAAGTAAAACAGGCTCACACCTGTGATCCTAGTGCTTTGAGAGGCCAAGGTGGGAGGATTGCTTGAAGTCAAGAGTTTGAGACCTGTCTGGGCAACATAATGAGATGCTGCGTCTACAAAAATTTTCTAAAAATTAGCTGGGTGTGGTGGCACATACCTGTAGTCCCTTGGGAGGCTGAAGCAAGAGGATCACTCAAACCCAGGAGTTTGAGGCTACAGTGAACTATGACCATACCACTGCACTCCAGCCTGGGTGATGGGTGAGACCTGTCTCAAAAATAAAATTAAGCAAAAATAAAAAGCACAGTATAAATATAGTACAATAAATGAATAAATGCAATAATACAATATACTACCATAGAATCTGTATGAAGTGAAATGTGGGATATATAAAGATACAGATGAGGGAGCAGGCAATTCTGTCTAACGAAAAGGTTTTTGCACTGTCAGGCACAGTGTGCCACAAAAATGCACATGAATGTACTAAGGCATTTCCATGGGGATGAAGATGACCAGGAGAATTGGGCTAAGCCAGTGATGTCACTGAACATTCCTTCCGGGTACTTTTATGATCTGACTGAATATTTATGTTCAACTGTTTCTAAACTAAAAGTATTTCATTGGAAAAAAATGGACACAAGTAAAGTTGAATCAAGAGTATTTTTCCACCAGATCCAAGATTATTGTCATTAATGCCATGCTCTGATACATTTGCTCATCTAATCCTCAAATATCTCATTCAATTTTGCAAGCATTCACTTGTTGTACAGATCACTAACATTATATCAGATGGGGTTCAAAGCTTAAGTAATTTGGCCAAGGTCAAAAGACCCATGACCCAGCACAGGCATCCTCTCTCCAGGAAACCTTGCCTCAGGCCCTTAGCTGGTTTAAGGGCCCTTTCTCTGTACTATTAGCATAATGTGTACACATTTATTTTAGCATTTACTTTAATAATAATGATGCTTACTAGGTGCCAGGTACCTATGTTACCTATATTTGTGTTCTGGATATTAGCTCATTTAAGTCTTGTAACACCTTTTGAAGTAGGTGATATTGTTAATCAAAATATTTTATAAAACAGGAAGCTAAGGCATAGAAAGTTTAAGTAATCACTCAAGGTACAATTAATTAGTGATAGAACTAGGACTCAAATCCAGGTAACTGGGTGCTAGAATCCATGCTCTTAACCCCTGCTGCTGCCTTCACACCTTACCTTGAGAGATTTTAGAAGACATAGCTTACTGGTGGTGTGTGTGATATCACTCTGTGTTCCTTATATGAACATGAGAATTTTCTCTCTGAGCCAAAAGCCATGAAACATTTGGCTACCCTTGAGTAACTGATGTGTTTTCTCTTTATAGGCAATGTGAATTATATAACTGTCTGTTTTCCTTTTTCACTTTGCCTGCCAAGAAGCTCTGAGTAAATTTGTTGCCTCAGCATTTGTAAGTGGGTGGATTGGCCTGCATTTCTGTATTCTGTTGGTTTAAAATTTTTCAGAATAAATAGTTGGGGGAAAATTTAAGTAATTTTTTCTTTATTTCCTAAATTATTGCTTGTGTACAATGACAATTTTAAAATTAGAAAAATAAACTTTGTTTTAAAAGAATGTTTGCAGCTTCTAATGATTTCTCACACTTTGACTCTGTGAATAGGAGCTAGTTTAGTGTTAAGTTGCATGAGTTAAATATAGAATCCAAGTCATTAAAACAGGACTTCTGCATGACCTTAAAAATCCAGATCAATAGAATTGTTAGTCAGACAGATCAGAAAGCATTTCAAGTAGTTTAAAATAGTTGTGGCCCTTCTTGTTTTTAATTTATATCTAAATAATTTGAAATCACTTTTAGATTATTTGGATACATGTTCTCTTGCTTTAAAAATAAAGCAAGTTATCTTCCTTCATGCTGATGTTATTTTATTATTATGAATTTTATTGTATAGTTGATCTTGTTGCTCACTGTATGTCAGAAAAATCACCTGTTCCAAAACTAAAATAATTTTTGGTATCTGTTCTTGAATTTAATTGGCTTAGATGCACTAACTAAATACCAGATTAGTTTTTTTAACTTAAGAGTATGTTTTGCAAGTTATTTGGGTAGATCTTCTGGCCAGCCACTTTGCTAAAAGCCATACATTTCATGGGAGCATTATTCAGACTTTTCTACAGTCAGAGGAAGCAACTGATAATTTCTTCTTTGAAAATTTTTAGTCCAAATCTTCATTATTCCCCAACAGGGCGTTCCAGTGCTTAAAGAGGCCTAGGTAGGTGGGTAAGTGCTCAGTACTTAGCCCAGCATATTGTTGCCATATTATGAGCATCCAGGATTGCCAGATCTGAAATCTATTAGTCTTTAAATAGGAACTTTTTTAAAAAATAGGAACTTTTTAAAAAAAGAAAACACTACGTGTCTGCGAGTTTACCCACCTACCTAGGCCTCTTTAAGCACTGGAACGCCCTGTTGGGGAATTCGACTGGATAAAGTTAATCATTTATTTTATTCTTATTTTTGAACAGTCACTTTTTTGTTTTGTTTTGTTTTTAGAGTTAGAGTCTCACTCTGTCACCCTAACTGGAGTGCAGTGGCACGCTCACAGCCACCCCAATGTCAACCTGCTTGGCTCAGGCGATTCTTCCACCTCAGCCTTCCAAGTAGCCAGAACTACAGGTGCACACTACCACGCCCAGCTAATTTTTGATTTATTGTAGAGATGAGGTCTTGCCAAGTTGCCCAGGCTGTTCTCAAACACATGGGCTCAGGCATTTCTCTCACCTTGGCCTCCCAAAGTGCTGGCATTACAGGCTTGAGCCATTGCGCCTGGCTTGAACAGTTACTTTTTAAGGAAAATCCTGGATTGCCTGCTCCCTCTATCTACTACCATATGGAGAGGAATGTTCCTATTTAGGTGAGAATCTTAATGGGGCGACTCACTCTTCACAGAATGCTGTCAACCCCCCTACCATCTGCTAATCAGATTACTGAATTCTAAACAAAATGTATCTGCCATTAGTCACACAATATTAGCTGGACCATCAGAAAACCGCATATCTGACCATATTGTTCTGAGCACACACATACAGAAACCTTCCTCACCTACCACCAGGAGTGCATCCCTGGCTTGTATTTTGAGTATTGTATCTTCTGCATATGTTAAGTGATTCTGTGTGAGAGAGCTCCACACAGCGCACTGGTGCATTGTGTGGGTGAAAAGGGAAAGCTTTCCACTCCCTGAAAGTTTGCTAAAAATGAACTGAAAATGGATTAATAGGAGAAAGAGGTATACAAATTTATCAACATGCATAAGCACTGGGAAATCACAGGAGAATAATTATCCAATTAACCCAATGAGGGCCAGAAGCTTATATACCCTCCTTAATGAGAGAAGGGGAGATGGGAGAAATCTGGCAATTTTGAAGAATAGTAAATGATTTTTAAGGGGAATGAATGGACTCAATGCTTGGGTAATGATTAGTAAATTATTCTCTTTGAGAATTGAATGATACTAGAGAACAGGCATTAGTTTGGGACAAAGTTTGTCTGGGTGTGGTTTTAATTTTCAATCTTTTCCTCTGTGATATGAAGTTTAATCTTCTCTGGTTAATGAAATTTCAGGGAGGTGAAGGATGGCTATTGTGTTCCTTTTTGGCAGGTCCTATTTCTAGGTAGGTAAGGGAATTTCAGAGAACAGCCTCATCCTGACCTTTGGGAGAGAAAAAATTGAGATGGGGCAAGGGAGGTCAGAGGGACCTTGAGGTTGCTTCTTTACTTTATCATGTCAAAGTGTCATATTATGGAGTATCGTTTTCTGAACCCCAATAACATTTACTACAGCATTGATATTGTGCTCTTGATCCCATGAGATAATTTTCTCTCAGAGCCAAGTATCATGAAATGCTTGACTACCCTTGAGTACCTGATGTGTCTTCCTTTCAGCAAGTGAATTAGCTATGTTTGTTTTCCTTTTCACCTTGTCTATCACAAAGCTTTGAGTCAAATTTGTGGCTCAACTTTAGTGCCTGGATAGGAACCTAGGGCCTGCATAGCTGCATTCTAAGGGAGACATATAGGTGAAGTAACGGCTGACAGGTGTAAGCAGGAAACTTCAAATCCCAAGTTCTCCATTCAGATCATTTTCTCACAGCCTTTTTCAGTATCCTTTTCTGGGAAACCACAGTTTGAAGGATTAGTTCTCTGTATATCTAATCCACATTCTATTTCTTTTAGACTCCTTTTTATTTCACATATTAATGATCTGATTGTATTCATGGTATAGATATTTGCGTGTATGCACTGTAACGGAAGATTTTAAAGCAGGATTCATTGTCTTAATACATCTTTTATATTTCCAAAGCCAAAGGCAGAAAGGTAATTGAGTACTCTGACTCTTCTTAGGTATTGTCATCAACACCAATGTGTTTATGATTTAATGTTTTAATACTGTAATTATCTTGAGAATAGGATAGTAAAGATGCTTTGTAAATATGAGGCAAACATTTAGAATATACTACAGTTTTTGTAATCCTATTTTTTCAGTTCTTAATATACCATGAAGTAAACAACAACAAAAAAAAAGAAATAGCCTAGGCTTATTCCCTATTTCAGTTTTTATTTACTGGGTTACTTTGTGCCAGACCCAGAGAGGAGACAGATATTGAAGATAGAGTTTTACTTTCAAGGAACTAACAATCTAGACCTACACTGTCCAATATAGTAACCTCCAGTCACATGTGGCTATTGTAATTTAAATTCCACTTAAAAATTCAGTCTCTTGGTCACACTGGCCACATTTCAAGAAGTAATAACCACAATAGCTACTGTATTGGACAGTGCATGTATAGAACATTTCTATCATTGCAAAAAGTTATCTTGGGTCGTGTTGGTCTAGAAGTCAGGTAGGAATCAAACAAAAAAGGTAGAGCAAGGTAATTTCACTGACATCACGTGTGAAGTATGCATAAGAATGACTTGGGGGCATGTTGATTTCTACTGTCAGAGATTCTCATTTGAGGCGTACCAGGAGAATCTGTGTTTTTAACAAATACCTTAGGTGATTCGTGTGGAATCACCTAAAGTGATTAAGAAGGCCTATGGACTGCATTGAGAAAAATCATGTAGGGTGGGTGGGAATAGCCCAATAGGATGATTCTGAACTTTCTACCTAAATGGTATCAGTGCTTGAGCTAGTTTAAATTTGATTTGGTTAGATAAGAATGCTGTGGGCTCAGTGGCTCAGCCTGTAATCCCAGCAATTTGGAAGGCCGAGGCGAGTGGATTGCCTGAGCCCGCGGGGTTGGAGATCAGCCAGGGCAACTTGGCGAGACCTCATCTCTATAATAAATAAAAAATTAGCCAGGCCTGGTAATGTGCACCTGTAGTTCTGGTTACTTGGAAGGCTGAGGTAGAAGGATCGATGGAGCCCAACACGTCGACACTGGGGTGGCCGAGAGCATGCCACCGCACTCCAGTCTAGGCGACAGAGTGAGACTCCAACTCAAAAAAAAAAGAATGCTGTGGCTGTATTTGTACCTTGAGTGTTGTGGAGCATTTTATACTCATTAGGTGACTAAAGATATATCAAAGATTATAAGTGTCTTAATTTGAACACTCATAAAAGGTATGTGATTTTTGTCAAGATAGGCCAGGTTATGCAACAGTAAAATATCAATGTCCTTTTCCAGAAGGAAAAGAAAGAATTCTAAAGGATCTCACATGAACAATTAATTTCTCTAGTTCAGAAAAGGCTAATATCACTTTTCTCGATTCATGCCAGAAGTAGTCATGGACCCAAAGTTAACGAAGCTAGAAAGTGTAGTCCTACCATGTGTCCAAAAGAAAAGAGAACCAGACATGGGTGAGCAGCACCAGTGATTCCCAAGATGATGGTAAAGGAAATATAATGATCTCGTGCAAGACAGATGAGACCTCTGGACACACATAGTGGGGGTGGTGAGTGGCAAAGGTGTGTAGGACTAGAATAAGTTTTAGGAAAATTCTTGTCTCAGAGAAAGAAGCCAAGATGACAAGCACAGAACTTTGCATTAGAGTGTTTTGCAGACAAACATCCTTGACTACCTATCTCCTTAACAGAAAGTCTTGATCCTGAAAGGGATCTTATCTGAGGCTTTGTGTTCTTGAGAAGATGATATCGTATTATACAGGCACAGGACACATCTATACAATGACAGTACTCTGCCAGAGTTGGATCAGAGAGCCTGCAGCCTCAAAGGAGTCCTACCTCTGTCTGAATCCAGGGAAAAAGAAGACTGTTCAGTCCAGTGCTGCATGCAGGGCCCCAGGCAGTTGACCCCTGTGTACTTTGGTAGAAGGAGACAAGTAGCTCTGGGAATAGTCCTTTGATTCCACTGACAACAAAACAACTATTGTGAGTTTTTTGGTCCTGGTTTACTTTCTTCAAGCCATTGAATGCCATGCTATATGACTCTGATTTTTCTACTGCCTGCAATCAGACTGTGTAACTCTTTATGAGTATTCAGTAACTAATCTTGCAGAAAGATTTCACTTTCTCTAGTGAACTCAAACATAGCCATGTGTACACTAATTTTGATATTAGTTATAGCTGAGGCTTTTAGGTTCTCTGTTTTTCTGCCAAGATGACCAACAGTGTTCTAGATAAAGACTTTGCCATTAATTGTAGCTGAGACCCTCAGTGGTTGTGTACTGTAGGGAGAAATAAATTTTTGTTGTTGTAAACTGCTGATTTGGGATCATTGTTACTGTTGCATAACCTAGGACATACTAACTGATCTTATGTGGATTCCGCCACTGTCTGTGCAAATTAGGTCAGTAAGATTCATTAGTAATAGTGGATTAGAATGAAAGATAAGGGAGAAAAGTCTGCTCCAAAATACTGTATTACAGGTGAGCCTTCTTGACTGAGACAGGGGAAGATATTTTAGATTCTCAGCCTTGTTTAAATGTGAATGGTTAGGAGAAATTCTGTCCCAGTTTGATGGAATGAAACTAAAATCAAAGACTAACTCAAAGACTGGAAAAGTATTTTGAAAATCTGTGACAAAGGGTTAAGTCAAATAATACAAAAGAAAAATGAGGAAAGGAACTAAAGAAGCATTGTATAAAATAGAAAATGCAAATTGCCAAAAAATATGAAAAGATGCTCAATTTCACATGTCCCAAGGACAATTCAAGTCAGATGGACGTATTAACTTTCCACCTTTCTTGGAGTCATCTGATGATATATACTAAGATTTAAAATACACTGACTCATAGTTCCTATTAAGAGTTTATACTTGGCTGGGCTCGGTGACTCAGCCTGTAATCCCAGCACTTTGAGAGACTGAGGCGAGTGTATTGCCTGAGCCCACAGGTTCAAGACCAGCCCAGGCAACTTGGCGAGACCTCGTCTTCATAATAAATAAAAAATTAGCCAGGCATGGTAGCACATGCCTGTAATTCCGGCTACTTGGAAGGCTGAGATGGAAGGATTGCTGGAGCCCAGCAGGTCGATGCTGGAGTGGCCGTGAGTATACCACTGCACTCCAGTCTGGGTGACAAAGTGAGACTCCAACTCAAAAAAAAAAAAAAAAACTTAGAGAACAAATGCTATTTTATACAATCAAAGCACCTAGATGTATAAGCCACACGATCAAATGAATAAACACAAGATGCAAGGCATTAGATGGAGGAAAATTATATTGTAAAAATAAAGTGCTTTGGCTTATTATTTTCTTGACAAAATACATATGTGGCATAGAAAGTACAAAGTTTCATTTAGTGAAAAAATCAGGTAATTAAACAACTTATAGAATATATTTTTGAAAAAGAAATATGTACACATGGAAAAAAGACTAGAAGAAATATATACCAATATTAACAGCAGCTATCTCTGGATGGTTGAATTGGACAGTATGGCTTTCCTTTTGGCTTATGTGTTTTTATTTTTGATGTCCAGAGGACATGCATCAACTGCTTTAATGAGAAAAAGACTTATGCAAAAATGCCAATTGTCTGTTTTTCCAGTTCGCATGAAAGTATTTCTGTTCCCAAAATTGCCTTTTGAAGAATTTTATTTGAGATTCATAAATCATTCTTACATACCTAGAAAGAATAAGTTACCTGTTCTAACATTCATTCCTAAGGTTATTAGAAGCTAATTGTGAAGAGGTAGAATAAGAGATAAATTTCATTTACATTAACTTACTTTTATGCCCAACAAGGTCAAAGGTAAAGGTTTTGTCTCTTTCTGGTCCATAAAATATAGATTGCTATTTTCAAAGTACATCAACAGTGGTAATAGCTATTCCCATTAGTCAGTCATATAATCTTATGAAATATTGACATGATAAAACAATGCAACTGAGAAAAAACCAATAGAGCACACGTTTTATTGACAAATAAATGCATAGGTTTAAATGGTTTCTTACCACCTTTATACCTGATTGACATGTTATCAGAAAAATAAAGATTTAAACTGGCCAAGATCAATGACTTCAAAACGATTCTTTAGTGCAGATAAAAATCCAAATTCAATTCAATCCTAATTCATATTTGGGTTCATGCCACTTTGACAGTTACATTTTATGGCAAAATGTACTTTAATTTTATTCAAACCTTTTTCCAGCTTTTCTTAGAGAACTCACTTTTTAATTTATGATACTTCCTTGCCCAATTCAAGCTTCATTCACTTTTAGATACTTCAGAAAGATAAATAACTGACACACTCTGCCATTCATGAGTAATGTACTGCCTGTAACTTAAGAAATATAATAGGTAGCCAAAGAGATATATTTATTTTAGAAATAAATATGTATCATATGTATAAGTAATAAAATAACAATAAATTAGAAATATGTCATAAAAATGCTTTTCTAGTTTACTAGGATTAAATTATATACTGTAATATATTGCTAGGTTATATGCATTTAAAGAATAAAACACCTCAGGTGTGTCTCATGCTGAATATAACTATGTTTGAATGTAAAGCATGCAAGTTAGTTAAGTCATATGTTTACATCTTATTACAAACTACTACTTGCAGTATATATCTATTTGGAAATATTTTCTTTTGCTGGTAAAATACCGTGTCCTCACAACTGTGAGTCAACAACAACAAATAAAACTTGAAAAGCAAGGATATCTTCATGTAGCACTTAGGACTTTTCTCCAAAACATAGGCCATGGCGTAGTGAGTACTTTTTTATTAAAAAAAAAAAAGAAGAAGAAGAATCAGTTATTGAGTACTTTCTATGCGTCAGGAACATTCCTGGGCACATACTTCACCACATACATTAATTCATTTAATCTTATAAGCATGTGGCAAGGTGGAAAATATTATCTTCACTTTACAGATGAGGAAAATCAAATTAGTCTGAACCCAAAGCCTGAATTCTTAACTGCTATACCTCAGAAAATTACTTGACGTGTGGGTTGTATATTTGTGCCTGAATAAGAAAAAAAATCAACTGTTTTTTCTCTCGGTACTCCCTCTTACTCAGTACACATCAATTCTCTGGCAGACACCAACTGCTTACAATTTAACTCAATTGTGCCCAACAATTTAGCTCAATTCTGACACTATCTATGGGGAGACAGGTCAGATTCCACAGGTTAAGGGGGTCAGTCCCACCAGACTGTCCCAACTTCAGACCCCAGTCACAAGACCCAGGTTGTAACCTGTGCTTCTGACTGGTCAGCTATAAATCAGAAGTACCCTTAACCACCCCCCCAGCCACTACACCCCACTCCTCTCCCCAACATCAGGTTCAATCATTTGCTAGAATGGCTTTTCAATCTCAGGGAAACATTTTACTTACATTTACCATTTATTATAAAAGGATATAACTCAGGAACAACCAGATAGAAGAGATGTTTAGGGCAGGGTATGGAGAAAGAGAGAGAAGTGTCATGTCTTCTCCACTACATCACCCTCCATGTATTCAACAACCTGGAAGCTTTCTGAACCCTGTCCTTTTGGATTTTAATGAAGACTTCATTATGTAAGTATGATTGATTAACTCAACCTTTAGTCAAGGGGTGTGGCTGAAAGGTCCAACCTCTAATCATGTGGTTGGTTCCCTTGACAACCAGTGATCAGTTTTCTCATTAATATACAAAAGACACTTACCACTTCTGACATTCCAAGGATTTTAGAAGCTGTGTGCCAAAAAACAGGGGTTGGAGGGGATGTATTTCTTGTTATATCACAGTGGCCTATATCTTTGTGTCTCTCAGTTTATTCACAGATGAGATCATTAACAGACACCATTCACCTGGTGGCAAACACTCATTGAAGTCAGAGACATTGCTCTGATTTAAATTTGCCTTTAGACGACCTGCCTTGCAAAGCCTGTCTTCAAAGTAACTTCAGACGTTTCACGTTGTCAGCTGAAGAATGACAAGGTTCATAAATTTGGAAAGGAAAACTTTATATCTTATAAAGGGTTGCAGCCTGTGGGGTAGCCATTCC
Source organism: Tarsius wallacei (assembly GCA_963574415.1). Taxonomy (NCBI): domain Eukaryota; kingdom Metazoa; phylum Chordata; class Mammalia; order Primates; family Tarsiidae; genus Tarsius; species Tarsius wallacei. Next base: position 22,216 of record CAUYQG010047902.1, read on the forward strand.
AACAGGCTGGGAAGCATAACTTCTGGCCAAAAGCAAGAAACAGGTACTTCAAGGATAGAAAGAATAAGTCAGGGAGGCTGAGTGGTTCATGCCTGTAATCCTTGGATCACTTGAGGCCAGGTGTTTGAGACAAGTATGGGAACTTAGTGAGATCCCAGCTCTTAAAAAAATATTAGCCTGGAGTGGTAGTACATGCCTGTAGTTCCAATTACTCAAGAGGTTAAAGCAAGAGTATTACTTGAGCCCAGGAGTTTGAAGCTGCAGTGAGTAACAATTGTTACTCACCAACCTGAGTGACAGAGTAAGACTCTGTCTCATAACAAAAAGAGAGGGAGAGAGAGGAAATTATTGTGAATGGGGTAGCCAAATATACATATTCAACAGGTTATAGAAATAGCTATGAATATCCATGAAGAGGAGGCATGGACATAACATGTGTGCAACATGCATCCCATGTTCACTTTAGGGTTAAGACTTAACCTTTAAATGTTTTATAATGCTCTATACATCAATAGGTGAAGCAGAGGACACCAAAGCCTTTTGTGTGCAGCCTTAGTAGGCTGGCCAGAACACTCCGTGGTTGGTGGTCTCTTCTCAGGAAGAATTATTGATCAGTTTCTGTGTGGAAACCACAAAAACACGTCTGTGCAAAAGGAGGGTCAGTGTCAGGCAGCTGGTTGATAGCAGTGGAGAATATTTCAAAACTCTGGTTTCTGTTTAATCCTTAAGGAAGAAAGACTAAAGGTGGTTATCAAAGAAGGAGGGATTACAAAGCGTGTCCAGTCTATCATTCTGTCAAAGCCAGGAGCTCAGTTTATAAGGTTTTTCTGGGGTCTCCTTGGCCAAGAGGAAATCTGTTCAGTTGGTTGGAGGGTTTCAGATTTATTTTTATTTCTTAACATCATCTCCTATTTATTCTCTAGATCTGTTTATAAGTAGACCACTTATAAGCATGGTCAAAATTTGCAAATTCTATTGCCTTGAGTTAACCAAACCCTAGTCTTCCTTTTTTTGATTGGAATAAGATAAATAATATTTTTAAAATAGTGGCTGTGATGACAACTTCCCCATTTTCATCCTGCCTCAGACAACTACCAATTGTTGTAATTCCATTCTCCTAGTCAATAAGAATTTTTAACTGACAGTGAGATCTTATCAGTGGGGAGTTGCTTCTAGGCAAAGCTCCTACTCTTAAAAGAGAATCACAGAAGGAAATAGCCTCTGTCTTTCTTCTAGATATTGTTGTAACTGTGTAGAAAACACAACTCTCAAAAACATCTTTCATTTAGATGTAGAGAATGTGATCCTGAGAATGGTTCTATGAATTCAAAGAGGCTAAATTCTTTGATGATACCACTGAGTCACTGAGAACAGACTTAGAGCTTGTCCAACTTCTGAGCTCACTGTTAAGTGAGATAATATAGTTTCTATTTTTTAAAACTAGTTTGAATCAAGTTTCTGTTACTTGCAGCCAAAAACACCCTACTTTCTATCAGTGGTAACCGAATAATGGTCACACACTTGGACATTCAATATTCCTCTTAACTGATGAGAGTTTCAGTTAATTCGGTTGAGTGACAAACTTCCAAAATCTAGTCACATAAAACAACCATTTATTGTGCTCCCAGATTCTGTAGGTTAAGAATTTGGACAGGGCACAGAGGGAATAGCATGTCTCTGTTCCATGATAGCTAAAACTTGAGATGAAGGCCTTGATGTCCTTGAAGTCTTCAGAGTCATTGAAGACTGAGGGCTGGGATCATCTAAGGACTCATCACTCACATGGTTCATGGTTTTGTTGGCTTTTGGTTGAGAATCTAGTTGAAACTGTTGACTGGAACATGTATATCTGGCTTCTCTATGTGATAACTGGGCTCCACAGGTGAGCATCCCAACAGAGAGCTAAGGCCACATCACCTTTGATGTGCTAACTTCAGAAGTCACCTAGTGTCACTTCTACTGCATTCTATAGCTCAGGACAGTTACCAAGTTACATCCAGTTTCAAGCTGAGGGAACAAAGACATGTCATTATCACATTGTAAGAATAGCATGCAGCATGGGATGTATATTTGTATGGCCAACTTTGGAAATGCCATCTGCCACAGTTTGCTTCTGGCCACAATAATTCACAACCCTAGCACATGCAAAATATGCCATTCCTCTCCTGAAACCCTCAAGTCTTATTGCAGAATCAGTTCAAACTTCAGGATCTTGTCACCAGAATCAGCTCAGGTCCAGGTGCAGATGAGGTTCCTCAGAAGCACTTTCTTAACTGTCGCACCTCAACTATAATCCTCTCCATCTTCTCCAAATATACAAGTTACCTATTCCAGATACATCCACATTTAATGGTGGGACAAGCTTAGAATATCTGCTAAGAACAGTCGTATTCATAAAGGAAGGCCCTGGGAGACATACCATCATCTCTGTTCCCTAGCAGGTGTATATTGCCATCCCATTGATTAGAGCTTGGTTCCGGAATTTTTTTTACCATAGTTCTTGGTTCCACCCTCTGTGTTCGATTCATTTTTTCATAAAATGTAGTTATGTCAGCAGCTGAGCTGTTTCCTCGGTCTACTTCCTTCCTATAGAACTCAAAGACCTCTTTTCACGTTGTACTACCTCAATCCATTTTATTCTGACCTAATGTAATTCTTTTACAAATTTTGTGTTTCTAATGCACTAATTCATCTGACATTAGACAAAAGCCATACCCACAAATCTCTTCAAGATGAGTCTTTCTGTAAGTTTGATATGAAATGACACCTTGAAGATCCTTAAAAACCTTACTGTTTGTTTTGAGGTGCTACTTTAAACCTTTCTGAAGCCTTAACAAAGGGCTTTGCAGCCATACTCTTGGTTTTATATTTATGAAATGTTTTTTCAGACAATATCCTGGATTAGATCTCCACCTGAAAGATATTTTCTAATTTGAGACTCCTAGAGAGTTTGAAATGAGAGACACTTTTTACTTTTAAGCTTGGCAAGTCTTGGCTCCTTTATGTTTTCTCAAAATCTCTCTTAAAAACAAGTTCATTAGGAACATTTCCAATTACCTACGCTACTGCAGATGACAATGTTGATGCACTTTCCACCATTACATGACAAGGGTCCCTGACCTTCAGCTTCTAGTGTCATTTTCTTCACTTTCTTCTAAGACCTTACCAACAGACTTTTTGAGGGTCATCGGAATTCAGCTACCATCATGCCCTAATAAACCTCCTCCTGGAGATCCGTCAGATCTCCACAATAGCGTCCTCTTGCCTTCCAATTCTACCTACTACTAGTCCCAAAGCTACTTCCTTGTATTTTTTGTTACGGTACCTCCCCACTTCTAGTACCAAAACATATTTCTGTTACTGCAGCTACATACCAAATGACTCCAAATATTACTGACATAAAACAATCAGTTGTTGCGCTCATGGAATCAGAGAAGGCACTGTAGAGATGGTGTGTCTTTGTTCCATGACTTTGGGGGCATCAGAAGGAAAACTAAAAGGCTGGGGAATAGAATTACCCAAAGGCTCAGTGATCTTAATTGTTGGTTTATTAGGTGAGACTCCTATACGTGGCTTTTCTTTATGTTTTGGGCTTTCTCACAACATGATTCCTGGGTTCCAAACACAAGAGTCTTGAGAAGGAGCAAGGACTACACAGAAGCCACATCACCTTTTATGAATTAGGTTTGGAAATCACCCCAAGTCACTTCTGAATATCCTGTTAATTGAGTTACAAACTCCATCCAGTTTTGAAAGGATAGTCTCTTCAGTAACTGGTGTTGGGAAAACTGGATATCTATAATACATGTAAAATAACGAAATTAGAACCTTATCTTATGCCATACACACACAAAAAACAACTCAAATGGACTAAAAACCTAAATGTAATACCTGAAATTGTAAAACTCCTATAAGAAAGCATAGGAAAGCTCCTTGATATTGGCAAGGGTTTTTGGATATCACACCAAAAGCTCAGGCAACAAAGGTAAAAAAGCAGATGGGACTACATAAAACTAAAAAACTTATACACAGCAAAGACAATGATCAATAAATGAAGAGGCACCCTACAGACTGGAAGAAAATATTGACAAATCATACATCTCATAAGGAGTCAATATCCAAAGTCTGTAAGAAGTTCACACAACTCAATGGCAAGCAATACTAATAATAATTAATATGAGCAAGGGACCTGAATAGCCATTTCTCAAAAGAAGACATACAAATGGCCAACAGGTATATGAAAAGGTGCTCAATGTCACTAATTATCAGGGAAATGTACATCCAAACCACAAGGAGATATTCTCTCATAACTATTAGGATGTCTATTATTAAAAAGACAAGATATAAGTATGGATGGGATGTGTAGAAGAAAGAACCCTGTACATTGTTGGAGTGAATGTAAATTGGCAAAGCTATCACAGCAAACAGTATGGAGGAAATTCAAAAATTAAAAACGGGACTACCATATGACCCAGGAACCCCTGCTGATTATGTATTCAAGGGAAATGAAATCATCTCACAGAGATATCTGCACTCTGATATTCACTGTAGTATATTCACTATAGCCAGGATATGTAAACAACCTAAGAATCCATCAGCAGACAAATGAATGAAGAAATTGTGGTGTATATACACAATGAAATATTATTCAGTCTTAAAAAAGAAGATCTTGCCTTGTATGTTGATGTGATTAAACCGGAAAATGTTATGTTATGTGAAATAAGCTGACCTCAAAAAAGAAAAGTACTGTATAACCTCACTCACATTTTTTTTTATTTTTATGTATATCTGCATGTATTTATTTATTTATTTATTTTTGAGTCAGGGTCTCACTCTGTCTCTCAGACTGGAGTACAGTGACATGATCACAGATCACCACAACCTTAAACTCTTGGGCTCAAGTGATCCTCACTCATCAGCCTCCCAAGTAGCTGGGACTACAGGCACCCCACCACACCCAGCTAGAATTTTTGTAAATGTTTAGTACATAGAAATAGTATAATATTATGGTTATAGGGGTATAGGGGAAAGGGGAGGAGGAAATGGGGAGATGTAGGTCAAAGAGTCAAAAGTTGCAGTTATATATGATGAACAAATCTAGAGATCTAATGTAGAGCACAAGGTCTATAGTTAATAATATTGTATACAGAAAGTTTTCTAGAGAGTATAGTTTAGGTGCCTTTATTACAAAAAAAAAGGTGACTATGTGAGATCATGGATATATTAGTTTGTTTGACTATAGTACCCATTCCACTATGTATAAAGTATATCAGAACATCATGTCATACAGCTTAAATATACAAAATTAAATAATTTTTAAAGTAGAAAAAGTAACAAACAAAGTCTAACCAATTTCACAGTAAGAGAACAAAGACCCCATATCTTAATGGAAGAGTGTCCACATCATATTCTAAAAAGAGAATGTGGGATGGAATATATAGATATAGATATAGATCCATTCATTATGGAAAATACAATCTGCTGCGACTAACTTGGAGATATGTTCAATTTAGGTTAATTTCATGTCTATAAACTATAATCTATAAGCAGTCCCAAGGTCATTGAATAAAATGCGCTAGCTGAATGAAAGACTTGAGCCTGACCATTGGCTGGGTCACCTAGAATAAGATTCCATCCTTTTCCAGGCTTCATTATTCTTATTTATGAAAGATTTATTTAAAGTAGACCATCCTTAAAGTTATTTTCTATGTCAAAAGTATACTATAACTCACTCATTTTAAAAGATACCTAAATGTTTGCCACCACTTGCTATTTCTGCAATTTTTGTTACCTAATTTTGCTTAAACATCAGTGTCCTCATTTGGAAAATAAATATAATAATAATGATGCTTATTTCTTAAGGTTGTTATGGAAATGAAATGATATAATATATGCAGAAAAGCTTAGAGCAAAACCTGAAACACAGAAAGTACTCTATAAATATTGCCTGTTATTTTATTAAAAATTCAGTCACATTTTGATGACTATACTAGTTTGATCATTTGAGAAGCATATAAGTTACAAAAGAGGCAACTTTTATCAAAATGTTAAATCAGTATGATATAGACACATCCCAGATACAAACAACCTCAGTCTCAAATAAATGTAGAAAGAAATTGCTCTTTCCTGTTATTTTTAATAGAAAATATTTATTGGTGCCAGACTGGGTGTTAAAGATTTATATGAATTTGATGCTTACATAAACCTTATAAGGCAGTTTTTAGAATTGAGAATTACTATATTTACCTACCTTGTGAAATATTACTTTCTACACTGCTATAAATTCTCTACATTTTTAATACTTTTCACTTTCCTGCACTACCAGAATACCAGATAAAAATGTTTAAGAGAGATACCGAGGGTTATTAATAGTCATCATTAGTAATAACCCACAATGTTAATTTCATGCCCCAAATGCTTCTTATCTTGCTTCTTATTGAAAAGAATTCCTTGTCTGGACCTCTCAGCTCCCAAAGCATAGCCAAGGATTTGTTCCTTTCTTAAGAGTTAGACAATCTAAAGATGAATAAGAAAGGACAAACTTGCAAATGAGAGTTTCTAAAATAAGAGAAAAAATTCCTAAAAGTGGACAAATACAGGAATCTCCTGTAATCATATGATTTCTGTATTTTAATTCTTAAAGTCCTTATTTCAGTTATTGTCTTTTGAATTGTCAGGCTACCTTTGAAAATATCAAATAGTTCAGAATATTAGGCTAGTTTCTTGCCCCAGGACGTTATAGAGCTAACATTTGTTGAGAATCTTCAGGAAAGGTCTGTTAAATGTTTCCTGTATGCATATATTTAATCTTGAAACTCATTTTTATATTTCTTGCGGGACTAGTATTCATTGGAATACAACTGAACTGTTGGGATGGAATTAACAGTAGTACACACATTCGCGGCAGCTATTTAGATGGGAAAATGGTAGTTCTGATCTGGAAAAAGAATAAGAGGAGTTGGTGCACTTCTGGGGTAGACAGTTCTGGATGGGGTGAGTGTACCGCCGCACACCAAACTTCAGGATCAGCCCGAAGGCAAGACTGCCTGAAAACTGGGACCAGAAAGAAGGAAGCGCCCTCAGATAAGTTTATCTCGCTTTATGCTAATCTCTTTGATTTTACAAACTTCTGTGGACTATTCCATTCATTCAACATATGAACTCTAAAGTGCCTAATCCAGGGGCTTCATCCATGTGGTCCTACTAATATCCTTGTACTCCATAGTGTTAACTATCATCTATAAAATACGGGAACTGACTAATTCAGTTCTGGCCAAAAGGTTTCATTTCACTTGCCAGTGCTGATCAATTGTAGTAACTTCCACCATTTTGGTTAATAAAAATAATTTTTTAAAAGACTGTGAGATCCTATATCTCATCGGTGGTATGTTGGAAATTGGAGCCACTATCAACTTCCCAGGTCTGCCTTGAGTTTAGGAGGGGAGAATGAAAACAGATGGCCTCTTATCTGCCATCCACCACTAGGGACTCATTAAATTCTGACCGTTTATGATCCTGACCCTGATAAGCTCATGGGCTGCTGTTTTCTGGAGACTGTACCACTGTCTTCCCTAGAAGGAGGAATGTAGTGAGAAGAGACTGAGAGTTTAAAATAGTAATAAGTGACAGTAAAGATATGAATACAAACACTTTATTTTTCCTTTTGAAATAAAAATAAATGGCACCTTATATCTTTATTGATTAGAAAATATAGCTTATTTAGAAAGTAAATGAGAGAGAGAGAGAGAGAGAAAGGGGAGATTCACCTCCCCAAGGTAGGGTAGGGAGCCAAAGCCAGGAAACACAGCCTGGCCATAGCTCAAAGCCACACCATAGCTCAGCAAGGCAATGGCCTATATCTTTAATGGAAAATTTTTTATTAGATACCTACCAACTTCTCATATACATAGAAGCTCACATTCTTAAGTGATCATAGCCTTTGTTATTATTTAAATCATTCATTCACATAAGTATAATAGATGGTATCCATCTTTGACATTTCAGAATGTTCCACTTAACTTTTACTTGATTAAAACCCTAATTTTTTAGCCTTGCCCGGCTTTTCACAACTGATCTTGCCATATAAAGCAGTGAGTCCAAATAACAGAAAGAGAAAGGAATTTTTCAAGTGTTTTTAAATTCAAAAAAAAGTATGAAACTTCTTTGATAGATACTTTCTTTTAGTAAAATGCCCTCGCAGGGTGTCTACTATACTTGCTTTTAGGCAAGTTTTGTAAAGAATTGGACCCTCAACTTTGGCAGGTACAGCATTTTAATAGTCTAATCATGAAGGGATGCTTACGTGTCAGATAAAAATGTTCTCAACTAACATTAGAACACTTGGAAATTTTTTCGTATATGTGATTCCCCAGTACCTAATAACAGGATGAGCTTTTTAAAAATATATACCCCCACCATGATTAGTCACACCTCTAACTTGCAGCTTTATTCATTAGTTCAATTCAGCACATATTTATAGAATTCCTACTCTAAGCCAAGTACTTGGATAGAGCATTGAAGGGAAACATTCATCTACTTCACTCATTCACTTAATAAATTTTTGTGAGGTAGGCTCTGTGCTCTGTGCTAGAGATACAGTATTAAGGAAGACAAAACACAATGTGGGAGACAGACACTCAGATAATCACAGTGACCAATCCAAGAGACAAGAGAATGTTCAGGAAACCAAGACTGAGAGAGACTGCAACTTGCCCAGGGCATTCAGTTAGGAGTTACCCCTAGAATTCACCTTGCAGGCATTCTCCCATCCTGTTCCAAGGTAACACTACTTCCCGCCTTCCCACTATGTTATGTGCTGTGTGATGTGCTCATTTTATCCTCTTAAATGATGATTCCCTTTCAGTCTGACATCTCAAAATTATTTTGGAAAATGAATCCTCAGCGGCCTTCCAGAAGCCTGCATTTTCCTTGTCCCTAGCACATATGCAGATCTCTCTGCCATTCTCCACAAACTTGAAGGCACCTTCAAGGCTTTCTACTCCTTGGCTCTGGTCCCTGTCCTTGTGACATGTGAGCGGTTGCTATGCCAAGGAAACTATTCCCAAAACATGGTTTCCAAGCCTGGCTGGACACCAGAATCACCTGGGGGTGAGGAGGCTTAAAAACTAAAGTTTACCAGAAAAGCTTGGTCGTGTAAAATGGCTCCCAAAGTATAGTCATCCAGCAGGATTAGTAGCATCTGGTAACTTGTTAGAAATGCAGAATTTGGCCAGGCACTGGTGGATCACGCCTGTAATACCAGTGCTCTGGGAAGTTGAGGCAGGGGGATCTTTTGAGGTCAGGAGTTCAAGACCAGCCTGGGCAACACAGCACGATCTCATCTCTACAAAAAATAAAAAATTAGCTGGACGTGGTGGGGCTTGTCTGAGGTGGGAGGCTCTCTTGAGTAAAGGAGTTCAAGGCTGCAATGAGCTGTGATCATGCCACTGCACTCCAGCCTGGGCAACACAACAAGACTCTGTTGCTAAACAAAAATAAAAAAATAAAAATTTTTAAAAAAATCTTGAGCACCCCACCACCACCACCCTGATCCACTAAATCTGGATTCTATGGGTATACCCCAGCACTCTGTGCTCTAATAAGCCCTCTGAATGATTCAGAGGCAGTAACCATTAATCTAGGTGTTATGGAGTAGGTGCTAGGGATTATTTTCAAGAACCTAAGGTAATTTTGAAGACTAGTGAATTGGGAACCACAAGGAGAGTATTCCTCACCACTAATAACACCATTTGGAATGCCCAGGAGGTGAGGTAAAACTTGCACAAAACAAAAAATTGGAAAAACCATTCCAGAAGAATAAGGGTGGATAAATTTGGCAGAGGATTAAAAAACTGAAGAGTGTTGCTATTAACTGCAGTACATTAGAATGTTACACTATAGGGTAAAAAATTTATTTTGCAAGATAATCCTATTTTGAGACCAAGAAAACTAATCTTTCAAAGTTATCTGTTTTAAAGCCATGATTTTTAAAGGAAAACAATTTAAAGTATACTTGCCTGAAATAGAGAAAAATGTTCTGTTCCATAGCTTTTTGTCTTGAATAAAATGCAAGGCATTTTTTTTCCCTATTAGTTTTCCTACTGACATTTAATGTTAGCTTAAATTATTACTGTTTTAAATGTTCATAATGTGATGTTATGCTTATTAATAAGCATATCTATATTCTTTGTGTTCTTTAATAATTGAAAATTAATAGGAAAGGATAAAATTATAAAGACCATCACATTCGTGATTATACCTGATTATAGACTGCATAAGTAAAAATAAAATCCTCAGTGGCCAAAAATATGTACCTCTCCTTATTGATCCAAAAGTAAATGTCCCACTAAAACACTATGATACAATAATATTTGACACCCAACAGATACTTGTACCCAGGTCTGTGGGGACCCCGGTCAATCATTGTCCCTCTGAGTCTCTTTTGAGATTCATGCCATGTGCCTGGATGGCAAGTGCTTTACATGAATAACACCCTTCTCCAAAAACAACAACAACATTGTGAGCGTGGGAGCATTGGAATCTCCACTTTCAGATGAGAGAACCAAAGGGTTAAAGTAGGTAAACCACTTGGCTGGCTTCAGACAGTCTGCCACCAGTCCCTGTCCCTTCTCTGTCATTATCCTGCCTAAGGCAGTACCAGGAACACAGCAGACACTCAGGAAGTGCAGGGCTGTTTTGTTTTTTGCTGCACGTATGGCTTTTGCTTGGGCTGACTTAAGACTTTCAAAGCCCTTAAGTACTGAAAGGCTTATGTAACTCAACTTTAAAACCATGCTCAACTATAAAGCAAGTCTAAGAAAGTCCGGCAAAATTCTTATTTCTCTCATGATGTCAACTCTGATGGTTTGTTTAAAAAAAAAAATCAGACGTAAAAACACTTTAAAATAAATATTTATTGCTTTTGCTTCACTTGGTGCACTAAAAACATACATATGGTACAATCCAGTGCAGGCTTGTTTCAACCTGATTCATGGAAGGAAGCTCCTCTCTTGACATCACCCTATTCAGGGCTTATACAAGGCATGGCTGGAAGGAGGAGAAGAGAGGCTTTTTTCTACCTAATCTTTGTTTTATTGCCTCCCTGACTCAGCAGACACTATAAGAGAGTTGCAAGAGCAAGATAGGTGTCCAAGGATATTCTCCTGGGGTTTTAATATTTCACTGCCAATTCAGTAAAAAAAAAAAAAAATCTTGGAAGCCTCACCCACAAGAACATTTGCTGAAGCATGGAGATGCAGCTAACTTCTGTTCTTGCTGACAGAGGTGAGAGCCACAGCTCAGAGCTATCTGCAAAGAGTAGGCAAATGCTGTCATTACAGCAGGCCCCGTGGTACACCAAGAAGAAACCACTCTTCCACATAAGCTGAATAGAAAACTCTGTATCCAGTCCTTGGGCTTGGTTGTTTTGGTAAAATGCAAATTCCTCATCCTAGATTAGCTCTCGCTAATTTGAGGTCTCTCAGCACATGGCCTGACCAACTCACCTCCTAAAACTCTAACCCCCAAGTGCCACATGTCCCTGGGCCCCATCCTGAACTCCTCACCTTGTTCCAAAGCTTCCATCTGAGATGTCTTTTGTGACAAGTGTGGGGAAAATGTGGTGAAGAGTTAAAAGTGAATCTCTTACCTCTTTGAACTGTTTTCTTCGTACTTCGTGTACACAGATACACTTTTGATGTGTTAACTAGAAAATCTGACTAGAAAAGAACAAAGCAGCTGTCACTGGAAGGAAGACACTGACAAAAAAACCACACAGCCCTTTATTGAAGAACTGTCAAGCCCATCCTACAGTTCTGGGGTTGTCTGTGGTATTTATCAAAGACCTAGATCTGATGCAGGAAATTAAAAATAATAATAATAATAAATCTATCCACTGGACATTTATGAAAGGAATCTAAAATTATATTACATTTAAAATAACTAAAATGGATATTTTGACAATTCAAAGTTGTTTTTATTAGTTGCATATTTGTATATCCAGGTACATGCTTTGCTAACCACAAAAATCTACATGTGTATACAGAGAATAAAGGTATATGCATAAATAATGTGTCTACAAACAAATTGAAAGCATGTTTTTTCTCACTATGAAAGGAAACTTTCAATGGATTTAAAATTTTTTTCTGGATGAAACCTTTATTTCAATATTACTTATAAAATTGAATCTTTTACTATCTCTGAAAAGAGTTTAAATAAGGTCCTTCTAGGCAAATGTATTCCTTCATTTTACATTACACTATTGACTTACAATATTTTACTGAATATTTTCCCCAACTTTAAGGTAATATATATGCTTTGCTGGACTTCGTGCATTTATAGGCCAATTATAAAATTAAAACATCCTATGTGCTATTTAGGACCAGTTCTAACAACTATATTACATAGAATCCAAATATACTATCTGTAGTAAGAGTGGTTTTCTTACAAAATCCCAAGTGGCCTGAACATAAGCAGAAAAGAAATCTAGAAAACAGATCACAGAAAAATGTGTACAATTGTTAATCATAGCTAGAAATAGTCCATAGAGGTACATAAACGTACCTCCTCCTATTTTCCAGTCATAGTGCCAGATTTCAGGATAGGCTTCAGACCTGGGACTTTAGACCTTAGCCATATTACTTAAGAGTTGTGTATTAAATAGCTTAAGCTTATTTAACTTTTCTGAGCCTTAGTCTCTACATCTGTAAAATAGGGATAATATTTATCTCACAAGTGTTGTTTAATGAAGTAATATTTACCAAAGCAGATGCCCCAAAACATGAGTTTCAAAGGAAGCAAGTAGATGTTAGTTGTAAAAAAGGCTGGGGAGGGGAGGGGGTATCATGGCTAAGTAAGTTTGAGGAACGTGACATTGAACAACACTGAACAGAATGGAGAGATTCTCAGAGACTTTCACATGCTCATGTATTTTTTTAAGCACAGTGTAATTCAGTATTCGTAGTTCAACTGAGTTATTTGACCTGGAACGCTTATATGATGTCTCAGAACACAATTTGGCAGAAAAAAAAAAAAAAAAAGAAAAGGAAAAAGATGCTAAGAAGTACCTCAGGTCAACAGAAAATTTTTAATGGTACACTTGGACTTGTTTATATACAGATAACATAACAACAACTGGGGAAACTGTCTTGTAATTCAGGTTACTGTTACCTTGGTTGCAAAGTGATTTTCTAAATTGACAATCAAATATATTTGTCCTGTACCCACTGAGAAAAAATTTTATGAAGGACAAATTTACTAGCTAAACAAATTACTAGAAATATTTTTCCTAGAAGAATTTGTTAGTGTCTTAAATTAGATTTTCTTCTAAGTAGTTTAAATGTGTTTATATATCTAAACATGCGCCAGGTTGAGCTGTGGACCAAGCAGTCATCTAAACTGAGATGCCCTGGGTGAGAGTTTGGTGGCTAGTGAGATGGATTTTACGGTCTTGCTCTTCAGACCAACCAAAGGAGAGATTTACATTGTAGCTGAAGTCCATGATCCCATGTTTATCAACTCGTAAAAGCCAAAACACTGCATGGAACCAGGGCTCTATAAATATGTCTATATAATTTGACTTTTCAATGAATTGAAGGGAAGAAGAATTAATGATTCATTTCTCTCCTTTTTAAACATTCACTCCTTCTCTGAAAATTCCAACATTTTCAAAGGATCTGATAAATAATACCAAGTTCATTGGCATTTCAAACAGACAAGACGTTTATCTATTTTAAACGATGATGAATGTCATATTTCCATTCGAATTTGGGAAGATCACATTTTCAGCTACCAACCAACTATGGAAAAATCCTTCAGACAACAATAACCTCTTAATTGAAGATTTCTCTTAAAATTTTTAATAGAATAATGTGGGTGTTCTCCTCCTGAAAAACAAAATTACTTTTAATGAAGCAGTTCAAAATCAGGGCAGAGAAAGAGCAAAGAGTTTCCTTGAGGTTCTGGTGACAGTTTACATAAAAAGATGTTTTATTTTCTCTTCCCAGGGTGTACACCATCATTTTATCTTATTATTCCTGACATTCAGTTCATCATATTAGCATCTTTGTGGGAAACAAGAAAGCAATTAAGGTTTTTGCTCTTTATTCTTTGGGAGACAGAGATTTTTTGTTTCTTCAAAACTCTTAATGATGAGGCAGACCTGGTCAAACACCAAATGCACGGGTTTTAAAGTGCAATAAAGATAGAACTTTAATAATTTTCAATTACAGTTATTCTGCAATAATGTTAGCGAATCTCATCTAAAAAGTAAATTATTCATTGAATAGGAAATGGGAAAGCTTTGGGATTGTGTGACTCTCCCATTTAAAGTTTCACTAAGATTCTCCTCGATAAGGTCCTTTTAAAAGATTACATATTTTATACTTTGTTTCTACCCCTTTTCTTCATTCATGATGGTGTTTCTACTTTTTAATATACTTTTCTAACAAAACACAGTAGTTATAGAGTGGCCATTCAGAGGGATCTATTCAGAATAAGTATTCATTCACTTGCTGCCAGAAATACTGATATGATATTTTTTATTTCATTTTAAGAATACATTTTTCACTTTAAGCAAATGAAACTTAAAACCAAATCTAAAAAAAAAAACTTTCATTGGCTCTCATTAGAAAATTGGTAGGAAAAATCTTTCGTGTTGCCTTTGCATTTGTGAATCTTGCCTTTCATGTAAATAAATAGATCATTTATTGGAAAGTGCATAGAATACAGCAAAACTATAGAATCCCAGAATATATTTTAAATCAAAATAAAATATGACAAAATGAAAAAGGGGCAACGTAGACTATTTCCTTTTAAAAAGGGAAGCATTGCCACTCTTCTAGAACTTGAAAACAAGTCATAAACTTAGTCATTTTCTGCATTACCTTTGCCATAATTTCCAATATTTGTGCCCAGATAAATGCTAGATCCATTATAATATATCTCCCCACTCTCCTTTCTCTTGCCATGAATTTAGCTACTTTTGTTAAATCTTCCTACCTTAAAATTGAAGAGGATGCCACAAAATTTAACCTGGTGATTAAATTTGTGCAAAACTTTTGCAATGAAAGCTCTGACTAGAAGATTTACATACAGAATTCTAGAACATATTCCAACCTTTCACAGATTTATGGGAAGTGTTCCTGAGTTCAATAATACATAAATCTGAAGTTTTCATCCAATGCATATCAGCTACTGATCTCATAAACCCAAGACATGTTTGTGGTGGCAATTCTGTGGGAAGCCTAGCAGCCTGGGTCAAGTTCAGTAATTTCCGTTGACTATTTTTTTAGAGTCAATATGCTGCTTTGTTTTTTCTTTTTTGTTTTGTTTTGTTTGTTTGTGGGCAGGTGCATTGCAGTGGTGGAAGAACCAGTCACCTGTGGTTTGTTTTTTCCAGTCTTGTTTAAGGAAAGCATTTGTTTATCCATTTTAATGGGAAACTAGTTTGCAACAAGGGTAAGTGAATAAAATCTAGTGTCTGTAGACTCATAAGACAGAAGAGACAGAGAAACCTTATAGCTACCTCCATCTACCAATTTCCTACCTTCCACTTTACAAAGTGCTTTGAGTTCATTACAATGGCAAAGACTTTAATGGCAAAGCAAAAGAAACAGAATCCACTTTTGCCCTTAATCAGTATCTCTGTTCTACCTCTCTAGACAAGACATGGATGCTTGAGTTTTTACTAGTTTAATTTAAGCTATATATTTAAGCATGTATTAACACATGAATATTGGGAAAATAATCTTTTTTCATAAAAATTCTCATGATGAATCTTTATAGAGGTAACTTGTATTTTAGAACGCTTTTGGAAAATGTCTTTCCTGGAAAAATTAAAGTAGACCTAACATGGTGATTACTTGTGTGGTCCTTAAAATCCAAGAGATATGAGCTCAAATTCTGGCTCAAACAGTTACTAGCAAACTTTAACTTGACCTGTCTGGTCTTCTGGCCTTTTCATTTATTTTTTGTTTTCTTATATTTGTTTGTTTTTGGAAAATTGAGATAATAGTAATAGCTACCTCACGGATTATTGGGATGACCAAAGGAGACCAACATTCAAAGTTTTCATATCAGACACATAATAAATATGAGCTAATGAAAATTAAATTATTCTAATGAATAATCAGAAGTAATAAGACAGCTTTTGCAATCTTATCAAAGTTTACCTGAGTCAAGAGAAATTATGGTCTGATGTAAAATTCAGACCCTTTTAGATTCAGCATCGTATCCTTGATTCCATAATTTTCCCAGATGATTTGCATGGTCTTGTTCTTTAACACTCTCTGTCTCTCCCTCTCTCTAGGGAAATAATGACAAAAATTTGTTTGATATGACAAGATTATTGTTAGTGATGATAAAAATGCTCAGCAAAAACGTGCAAATAAAGCACTTCCTGCCAATGCAGAAAGCATGTCCCAAAGAAGCTGTATCTTAAACAAAAGTTGAATATTCGTTTAGAAATCTCACTTGAATAATATATATCTTTATATACAGTGATACTTTGAATTCATGATTATACTTGAATTGTTATAGAATATTTTCTCACAGAAAATATTGTTTATGGTCTCTACTTGGCCTTTGTCAAAGGTGTTTTCTTAAAAACTTTTCTCCAATTGCTTGATTTCTCAAAAATTGTACTTTTCTCTGACTTCAATTTTTTCATCCAGAGATACAAATAATGAGAATGCACTAAACAGAGGCACCAAGGGGCACTAAAATCTAAGCACTGTTGTGAAACAAAATGATCCCTACCCATTTTAGCTCAAATGAGTGTATTGACAAATACTGTAAATAGAAGACTTACTAAAAATGCCTTTGAGTCATGTGTTTGATTGCCTGTTTGCATAAACAACTTATGTTTGTCTACTTCACTTTCAACTTTAGTTTATATTTTACTCTGTTGACAAAGAGATTTAGTTGGAGGAAGAAACATACCAAATATTTTCCACCTGAAGCCAAGAGGAACATTTGGCAAAAGTAGAACCTAGATGTCTTATAAACCCAGGGTAACCTACCCATTTTAATGTTCAATAAAATGTAAGGTAAGACTTGGTTTTAAACATTCTTGTATAAACACACGCAAGGAAACCAGCATACACCAGAGATTTAGGCTCACAGGGTTCACAGACTACTCAAAATGTAATCTCCCTTCCAACAAGCTTTTTCTAGGCACAAAACTGAGATGAATAAACTGGGCCCTTCAATCCACTTGTTAATTTCAACCTCATCAAGGAGCTCTGTTGGGTTAGTCAGTTTGGGCTGCTATAACAAAATACCACAGATTAGATGGCTTAAGCAACAGACATTTACTTCTCACAGTTGTGGAGGCTAGAAGTCCAAGATCAAGGAGTCATTTGATGTGGTTCCTAGTGAAGTCTCTTCTTTCTGACTTGCAGACAGCTGCCTTCTCGCTATGTCCTCACGCGGCAGAGAGAAAGCTCTGGTCTCATCCTTTTCTCTCAAGGACAGGAATATCATCAAGGGGTCTACACCCTTATAAGCTTATCTAAACCTAATTATTTCCCAAAGGCCCCACTTCCAAATACCATCACATTGGGGGTTTGTACTTCAACATATGAATCGGCAGGGGCGGGGAGGGGGGAAGGGGACACAAAAAATACAGTCTATAACATTTGTTTCAATATGTCAGTGTACCAAATCTGCCTTCTGAAACTCATGGCAGGAGATGAACTTGTACACATTACTGTACATTTGTAAGTGTGCTGGACTAAATCCCTTATGGCCAACCTTTCCCTTCATTAGTTAAATCAGTTGTCAAGTGAAATATAAATAGTAATGGTTTTAGATAATATATAGTGAGACTTGATTACCTAAATTTTCAAAAGCTATCTAATTTTGCCTTAGTAAATGTATTGATTTTATACAATTATTTGTGAATTTGGTTTACATGAAGTTACATGGGTATAACCTAGCCCGTTTTTTGCTGTGGCTTCTAAGAACTATGTGCACCATCAAAATATCAACAGCCTAATAACATAGAAAAATTGATTTAGAGAAAATAGAAAAGAGATTTATGTCATAGCACTAAAACAGCAAATTAATGCCTTCATGTCTTTTAAATTTCTATTTTATCATTAATTATGGTGTGATAAAACTCCATAATTAAAATAACTATACCATATGCTGTTATATGTGTCCATTTTATTCTGAAAGGAGATATATATGTCCTTTCATATGCTTTCTTCTCAGCCATCTGTGAAAACTAATCCTGTGGCAAACATGGATCAGCGGTTCTTCAATTTGATGTTATAAAGCGTTAAAATACTTGGAATCCTAGATCCAGTCATGTTCAATTGCTATTATATCTTGTTCGTAGAAGGCACTCAGAACTCCAGAATGTGTGCATGTGAGTGTGGGTTTTTGGCATCTATCGTGAGAAAGGAGTTTTTTGTGACCTCATTAGAAGCACTCTGAGTTCTCAAGAGATTAAAAGGAAACCAAGTCCACTATATCAACAGAAACCTTTATATTAAAAGTCTGTCTTTTGAAAGAGTATGTAATTAGATTTTTAAACGCCAATTTAAATATCAGACTTCTAACTGGCAAGTTTATTCACTCATATTTACTGTGATTATTAAAATATTTGGATTTATCTTGCATTTTTCTATTGATTTTTACTATGCTTTCTCAACAAAGTATGGAAAAATTCTAGACATACCCAAAAGTGCTTGAACTCTGCTCATCCACGTCACTATTGTGGACCACTGTTGTTCTATCATGCTTTTTACTCTCTACCATATTAATATTTCTCCCATATCAGTAGCCCTTCAGATCAACTCACATCATTTCCAATTTCTTTGCTTACAATAACTTCTTCCACTCCACTCTTTCTTTCCTTCTTGAGTTTCAATTTCTCTCTTCCCGAAACCCATCTTTTGCTGATTATTTTAGCAGGGTTCTATGAGGGAAACATGTTCTCTGTCTTTACCCCGTAATCCTGAATAGTAGATATGCTGGGTACATAATTGTAGGTTGATAGTTTTTTCCCTTGGCAGTTTGCAGATTTTTTTTACTGTTTTCTGACAACTGCTATTACTGATGGAAATTCTACTCAGTGGAATTACTGCTCCTTTTCTCTCTGGTTGTTTTTAAAGCTTTTGCTTTGTTTTTGGTGTTTTACAGTTTATATACGATGTTTCTAGGTGTTTATTTATTTATCTGAGTCAGAATCTCACTCTGTTGCCCAGATTGGAATGCAGAGGCATGATCACAGCTACCGCAGCCTCAACCTGCTGGGTCCAGGCAATCTTGTCATCTCAGCCTCCCAAGTAGCGGTAACTACAGGTAATTGCCACCATGACCAGCTAATTCTTTGATTAATTGTGGAGATAATGTCTTCCCATGGTGCACAGGCTGGTCTCGAACTCCTGGGCTCAGACACTTCTCTCACCTCAGCCTCCCAAAGTGCTGGGATTACAGGTGTGAGCCACCACACCAGACATAGGGGTTTACTTATTTTTATTTACCCTGCTTAGGAATCAATGTAATTCTTCAATCTAAAGATTCATGTCTTTCATTAGTTGTTCAATTTATCAAACATAGTTTTTCTCCCATTCGTTCTTTTTTTTCCTTCCAGAAAATTCTAGTAAATTATTTGGACCTTACATTCGATCTTCCATGACTTCTAATGTCCATTTTTTATTTTCCAATTCTCTATGATTCTGGGCAGCAACCAGTATTATTTCTTTAAATATTTCGTTCTCCCTCTCCCAGCCCCTTGTTCTCTCTCCCCATTTATCTAATCTGCTATTTGGTCTATCCATTGAGGTTTATATTGCCACATTTTCCACTTTAGGAACTCCTGTGTTTGAAATCAAAATTACTGGTTCTTTTATTTATATCCATCTCTCTCCTCATTCATAAAGACTTGAGTCAATTTAAACCTATCTGTATAATATTCTCTTTGTAACCTCAAGTTCATCTCAGGGTTGATCCTTCCGTTTGCAGAATAAGTTGGCTCCCCATAATAATGGATAACTTTCTCATGTGATTTGTAACTTTTTATGTGGACACATCTACAGCTGAGGTTATTTCTCTATGGGAGTTCTATGCATTATAACTACAGAAACAACTTCGTTTTATAGACTTGATTTGGACTCATAGGTAGTCGATGCTATGCTTTAAGTTCCTACATCAATGTTAAGAAATCAGTTACTTGTCTTTAAAAAGTATACATGGGTCTGCAATCCTGATAACCATTCTGGATATAATTTCCTATATTTGCAAATCCCAGTCATCTGGGTATTTATCTTTATTTATTTTGAACTTGGCCACAAATTGATTTTAAAAATTGTTTTGTGTGTTTCTTCTGGCCTAGAAAGTGTTTCCATGAAGAATCAGAAAGAACCTTCATTAACTCTGTTCATTGTATTTCAAGAACTAAAAGATCTCCCAGCATATCATTACATAAAGGACTAGCAACAATATAGCACACTACTCTTGGGGAAGAATAATCATTTATCAATGGAGTTAGACCAAGGAACATGCCTTTATTGATAACTGGGACTTCCTGTCATTTGGCTAATAATTGATCTAATGAGAAGCAGAGGCCCCGAGAGAAGTATTGTGAGCAAATGGCTTCAGACAGAGTTTCTCAAATTTGATCACAGGAACATTTGCTCCTGGCTACTCATTTCTTTTGTCCCGAGCAGGGTATTTTGCCACACTTAGGATAATTCTAAGAATTTTATTTTCTCAGTTGTTCAGGTAGGAGGCATCTCTTCAGGTGTCTGCCCAGTTCACAATAATTTCCTCTTTCTGTGGGAACTGCTTCCACCACCCCTCTTACATGTCCACAAGAATGCCTCATCAATAGCAATATTTTTATTAATTCAAGGTGGGCCAACCCCATATTCTCCTTGGCACTTA
Organism: Tarsius wallacei; assembly: GCA_963574415.1. Lineage (NCBI taxonomy): Eukaryota > Metazoa > Chordata > Mammalia > Primates > Tarsiidae > Tarsius > Tarsius wallacei. Next base: position 43,108 of record CAUYQG010047902.1, read on the forward strand.
GAATTGAGGCTAAGAAAAACTGAGTTGTGGCTGAACCTACAGTACCTAAACCTGAGAGGTGTAAGGTGGGTGGATTCCACACCATGGGGAGAGAGAAGGATATAGCAGTTGTGCGAGAGAAGTAGGAAGAGGAAAAAAAGAATTCTGACATTTTTCCACTTTCTGATTCTAGTTTTCTCCTGAGGACCAGCTGCATTTCTACGATGATTTTCATGATACACCCCTGTATCCCTACAATAAATTACCTCTCTTCACTTCAGTTAGATCAAATTGGCTGCCATGTCTTGCAACCAGAAAATTCCTAAGACATTAATCCCAGAAACACAAATAGAGTCTGTAGCAGATAGTAGAGGGAATACTCTGAACTCTAGGACAGTCAGCATTAGCCCAGCACAGACAATGTGCCAAATCATAGCTAGTGCCAGAAAGTCAAATAGGAATAAGATGGCTCTAGCCCTTGAATGTCTTAGAGAGTAACAAAAAGAAAGACACATGAATACACAATGCAATACAAAAGGATTCAGTACCTCAAAGAGAGTTTTCTGTGTGTTTTACCACTTCCACACCACCAGCTAGACTGGACTAAGTGCCCTCCTGCACCTGTGGCTACCACGACCACTAGTATATCAGACACAGTGCTATGGTTATCTATTCACTGACCCATCTTCTTCACAAACTGTTAGCTCTTTTGAAACAGAAATAGTGCTTTTTACTGTAGTATCCCTAAGAATTTGCAAAGTTCCTGTAAGAGAGCAGTTGTGCAATAAATATTCACTAAATGAAGGACTACATAAAGCAATAAATACCTGGAGGTGCCAAAAAATGTATATACATTTTAAGAGATGTTATCTAAGTATTACTTTTAGTTTGCCATAATCAGAAGTGTCTAGATGCTGATAGTAGCCACTCTGAGCACCTCTTGTAATTGCAGAAGTCAATCATAAACTTGTATTCATCTACAATTTTAACACCGGTTTTTCCTCTCTTAAAATGTGTGTACATTGTTTTGGCCTCCTTTGTATAGGAACCTGTGCAGAAATAATGCAGGAGAAATAATGGGTTATTACTTCTATTTAGGAAGGGCTTGGAGGACCTCTCAGGAAACAGAATAATGTATAAGATAAGGACACTGGTTGGAGCCAGAGATCCCTGAGTTCAAGGACTGGCTCCAGCATGCATTAGCTGCCTGATTTTTCCTTCCTCTGAAATGTGGAGATGTTCTTGATAAATGTCTCCCAGGGCTATTGTGAACATGAAGTCTGGGAGAAAACCCAAAAGGACACACACACTCACACCAGTTAGAATCTGGCTTTCAGGGGAGAAAATAGAAATGACAAAGCTCTTCTCCTACCTGTCATCTCTGCACCATTTGCAATTAGGAGGGCGGAATTGGGAATGTAGATTTAAGCACCTCTGTTTCTGCTATTTGCCCACTTTCGCATGGAAGGACTTGTAACTGGGATGGAAGAAGGCTCTATGCAGCTGGGACCTTAAAGGCAATGGAGGTCTGAGAGGAGAGCCCTGGGAATAGTGAAGAGTCACATTAGGAGGATGGTTAAAGTGTCTATCAATTATCAGGACAGGGTATTCTGGTGATATGAGTAGACTTATGTTTACGGTGAGTGGGCAGTAAAGGAATTGTTGGGTTTCAGTAGAAGGAGTCTCAATAATAAGTGACTCTGAATAGTTTCTGGTTGATAGAGGGGCTGGTTCCAGACTATTCAAAGTTGCTGCAGAAGTATGAGGACAAGACCTTATCCCAAAAGATAGGGAGACTGGAAAACTCTAGATCATACATCATCAATGGGAGTAATATCATCCCTAAGGGGGCAAAAATTGTTCCTTAAGTATTTAAAATCAGAGCCCTCCAAAGAGCCATAGAACTGAAGTAGGTATACAATATGTCTGTGGTATATTAATCTGTTCAGGCTGCCAGAACAAAGTACCATGAAGTGGGTGGCTTAAACAACAAGAATTTATTTTTCACAGCTCTGGAGGCTGAGAAGTCCAGGACTAAGGTGCCAGCAATGTAGGTTTCAGCCTGGAGCCTCTTCTCTTGGCTTGCAGGCAGCTGTCATCTCACTGTGTGCTCACATGCCCTCTTCTTTGTGTGCATGCAGGGAGAGGGAGAGCAAGCTCTCTGGTGTCTCTTCTTATAAGAGCACTAATCCCTTCATGACGGTCCCACTGTCATCTAACCCTAATTATTTCCCAAAGGCCCCATCTCCAAATACCGTCACACTGGAGCTACGACATATGAACTTGGGGCAGGCACAAACATTCAGTCTGTAGCATTTGGTATTAAAATATTATAACAGGGCTGGACGTGAGGGCTCACACGTATAATCCCAGCACTTTCAGAGACTGAGGCAGGAGGATTCTTGAGCCCAGGAGCTCAAGACCAGTGTAGACAACATAATGAAACCTTATCTCTTAAAAAAAAAACAAAACAGCCGGATGTGGTGGTTCATGCCTGTAGTCCCAGATACTTAGGAAACTGAGAAGGGAGGATTACTTGAGCCCAGGAGTTCAAGGCTGCAGTGAGCTGCGATTGTGTCACTGTACTCCAGCCTGAGTGACAGAGTGAGATGCTGACTAAAAATATATTTATGTGTGTGTGTGTGTGTGTGTGTGTGTGTGTGTACATATATATATGTCAGTGGAGAAGTGGTGATGGGGAAAAAAAATGTCTAAACAGGCTCCTTAGGTGAGTGATGATTTTTAAAAAAGAGTTGAGAAACATTAGCATAGATAAGCTATGGCAGGATTCATACTGACTGACCTCTGTATACTCCGAAGTCTACATTCATCATGCTTGTTCTTGTTCCTGCAATTCCAGTAGGCTGCCACCAGGGGCCTTGTTGCTGTTAGAGCCCTGTGGCTTGTGCAACCAGACTTCCCATTAACAGAGGACGAGATTAGCATGCTTTTTAAATTTTTTATGTATAGCTCTAAAACAAACAACCCCCCAAAAAAGCATCTCTTCATGAAACCAGTCTAACAGTCTAATACAATCGACATTGGTTAAATATTAATATCTAAAGGGCAAGAGGAAAACACATCCTAATCCAAAATGGTACCTCTGACTGATTCTGGACTACTATCAATCGCTGTGTAAATTAACATTAAGGATAAATATAAATATTTCTAATACATTTTTATAGGCTTTAACTTACACACATGAGAGTGAAGCTATGACTGAATGAAACCGGCAATCTAGGAAGATGTACTAGTTGTAGCCCATCTCTCCTAGCACATTGCTGAATGTCTACAATTTAAGAAGGATGAATCTAGGCTGGACGCAGTGACTCATGCCTGCAATCCCAGCCCTTTGGGAGGTCCAGGAAGATTACTTGAGCACAGGAGCCTGAGACCAGCCCATGCAACATAGCAAAACCTCATCTCTACAAAAAATAAAAACTAGCCAGGCATGGTGGTATGGACCTGTTGTCCCAGCTACTCAGGAGGCTGAGGTAGAAGATTGCCTGAGCCCCGGAGGTTGAAGCTGCTGTGGCCATGATCATGCCACTGTTCTCCAGCTGAGCAACAGACTCCAACCAAAATAAAATAAATCATGAATCTGAATACATGATAACTAAAATTCTCCACATCTCTGGATTATCTTTTCATTCCGATTCATAAGATAGAATCACCTTTCACAGGTTGGTACATAGAATCCTTCTCTTTCATCCTCTACATCCCATTCATTCCTATTTTCCTTTTATGATCGCTTTCATAGACTATCAACAGAAATTTAAGAAGGATTAAAAGGTCAATTCACATACACAATTCAAAATTTTTTTAAAAAAACCAAAGAAGTTCTCAACATAGAACTGAGAAAGAGTGGATTGGGCAAAGGATAGCTCCCTACTGCCTACTAATTTAAATCCAAACACCTTCTGCTGGCTTTTGAGGCCATTCCCACTGTAATCCCAACTTTCCCTTCTAGGGTTATTGTCAACTATTTATTTGACTGCATGAAATCTTCATTTCAGTCAAACAAACTATTCCCGCTCTGTGACTCATAAGCTATTTTTTCTGTTATATTTTCTCAAACTCTCCCCCCTTTTTTGATTTTTTGATTTTTATTTTTTGAGTCAGAGTCTCACTCTGTCGCCCAGGCTGGAGTGCAGTGCCACTCATGGCCACCCCAGCCTCGACCTGCTGGACTCCGGAGATCCTTCCACCTCAGCCTTCCAAGTAACTGGAATTACAGGTGCACGCTACCACACCTGGCTAATTTTTTTTTTTTATTGTAGAGATGGGGTCTTGCCAAGTTGCCCAGACTGTTCTCGAACTCATGGGCTCAGGCCATCCCCTCACCTCGGCCTCCCAAAGTGCTGAGGTTATAGGTTTGAGCCACTTCACCCAGCCTCTCCCTTCTTTTAATACTTTCTTACCTCTTTCCACGCCCTTCAACTTCATTTCTACACACCCAGTCCTGATGGTTCAAGGCCTAGGTCAAATGCCACTTTCTCCATGAGGACTCCCATTGGGCTCTGCCATCAAATGAGCTGTCCCTTCCTTTCCTCTGAATCCAATTAACATTTAACTTTAATCTGCCTTCTATCACTTCAATCACCATTTTACCCTGTCCCCTTCTGTGGAGTTTAAACTTCTTGGTGGCAGATCTGTGCCTTATTCAACACCATACTTCCACATGGTTTTCAAGACAATGCATTGCACACACTGGGTGTCCCACACTTGCAGAAGCTGCTCTGTCCTCAGCTCTGTCCTCAGGCAATGTAAGTGAGTTGTGGATGTCATTCAGATTTGAAGTAGTATTTGCAATTCAATGTGAGCTCTTTGGAAAATAGCTCTTATTAAGCAAGGATTTTTGTGAATCATTAACCGGCAGCAGCAGTACTGGGGATTTATTTTAATAATATTTCTGTTATAAAATTCAAAGTGTACCTTAACCAAAATATGGATATTTCAGACAAGTGCACCTGTTGATGATCACAGTGGCCACCGCTGAATTTTAAGAGCCCTTCCTTAGTTTAAGAGCTATATAAAGCCTTGCCACCCTCATAGGTTGTCCAGAGACCATCAGCATGGGTCCATGTGGGAACTTGTCAGAAATGCAGACTCAGACTGGCCTCCAGACCTACTGAATCAGATCTGCAGTTTAACAAATACATACAAAGTTTAAAAATTCGGTCTAAATGGACATTTATTAAATTTTTGGACATTTATGTCCAAACAAGTTGTGCCCATATATTTATTTAGTGTACATATCATAAAAGCCTGTTTAGTGTATTTAGTAAAATTTAAAGTCAAAAAGTTAATTGCACAAAATGTAATAACAAAAATTGAAAGAATTGACATACCATCTCAAGTCACTGAATCTTACATTTTACCCTCAGACTTCCAAAAAACACCTCAGGGAAAGTGTTGAGAAGAGGGCACCAACTATATAGTTGTTCCGGAAATTTCTCTTTTCATGAAAGAAATGAAAAGCACTAAATATCAGGCAACCCCCTCAGGTCCCCTCCCACTGTGGGAGCTTTTCTGTCCTCTCAATAAATCCTGCTTTCTAAAGAAAAAAGAAAAACACTAAATATCAACATGACAGTTTTGGAATGAAGAGAAGGTTTCCCAGGTGGGGCTCGTGAAATCCAAATTGCTTGATTCCAGCCTTAAAGGAGAAGCAGAGCTTCTCTCTCACCTCTAAGGAAAGACCCAGAAGACCCCTGAGAAGAGTAGAAATATGGTCTCCCTGCCATGCTGACGCCCTTAATTATGGCTTTTGAGCTTTTGATGTTCTGACACATAAATAGCTAAAAATTTGCTTTTTCATTTTGTGCACTTGCAAGTTGGAAATGTCATCAAGTTTCATCAAGATTGAAATGGGGTCCAATTTGCTAAAAATGCCTCATGCATAAGGAAGTTTTGTGCTCTCTTCCACATGGGAGTCAGCCTGCACAATACATTATGCACCTCGTGCTGGAAGGATCTCGACATGCCACTCAAACACTGAAACGAAGGGAGCAGTCATGCTTCAGGGTCTTTGCACCTTCACGAGGAGGGGCCCCTAGCCCACAAATATTCAATTCCCAAATAAAACTGTTCTATGTACTCACTATAAAAGTACTGATGTATAAACTATACCTATAGCTTCTCCCTGCTCATTATTTCTGAATCACAGACGGTTATTCTGCTGTTGTGTGCTCCCAACACAAAGAAAGGCAGGCTAATGGTGAAAAATAATGGCTATTTTATGTCCCTTTTGCTTTTAGCAAAGTATAAAACCAACAAATTTTTTCTTTAACAATAGGAAAGCAAAGCGAATTAGTCAATGGAAAAACTATCTTCATATGATTCCGCCCTATCTTTTTACACTGGGGTTACATTTCCCTTGATTCTGTCAGGAGACTATGAAAGGAGAAAGAAAAAAAAAAAAAGTCACCCTGAATAAGATTCTATACCTCATAGTAATCCTTGCAAGGTGCTTGGGTTACTTTCTGGGGGAGCATGTTTTTATTTCCTTTCCCATTGTTGATTTTTTTTTTTTTTTTCCCCTGCTGCTCTTCCCCTGAATTTACACACAATTACTATTTTAAATAGGCACAAAATAGCTCAGGCTACTGAGAACCTACATCAGAAGGAAGGTCTTGCTAGCCAGAAGTTCACACTGAAGGGAATAGGATTCTAAAATTTGTCAAATTATTTCTCATGGGGGCTCCACATCTGAAAAACGCAAGCCTGGAAGTAATCAAGCCTTAGACGTCCCCCACTCACACATAATGCTCCACATCCAAGGCCTTGCACTCATCTTAAATGGACTGCCCCAAAAGCAAGATTTCTGTGAAGTCTCTGGTGTCCTAAAAATGTATTACAGTTTTGCATTTGATTCCTTAACATATCTGTTTGTTTTAAAGACTTTCTTTAAAAAGATGTTATGCTCCTTGCCGTAGAGTATAACTGGCACTCTTTGAAGGTTCAACATGGTTTTCAGTACACCTTGGCCCAGCTCCCGTCTCTTTGGAGGTGCTCTTACTCTCCTCACCATGTTGAGAACTAAGTTTCTAGGTTACATAATGGCTGAAAAATTCATGCTACCCAGTGCTTTTCCTTCTATTAGCATCATCAAATAGCTAACATTAATTGAATATCTACTGCATGCCAGGCATTCTGCAAACCCCATGCATACATTACCTCACTCCATAGTTAAGACACTCCTGTAGGCAGGAACTGGCAACTCCATTTTTACTGATTTGAAAATTGAGGCTTAGAGGAGGTAAGTAACTAGTTCACAGTATCACAGCCTAGAAAAACAGGCTTTTTGCTGATCACTACACTGAACTGCCTATTCATATTTGTTTTTCACAAAAAACAAATTTGTTTTTTCACTCACACACAAAAACAAGTCCTGTAAGAACGTTATTGGACTCTTGCATTCAAAAGAAGAAATCAAGCCTCCCAGCTTAATATGATGCAATTAATAAATAGCAGAACAATCAATCCAAGATCTTCTGATTCTCACACCGTAGGGTCCAAGATCTTCTGATTCTTACACCATAGGGTTTTTCATTGTACCACAGATGCTTAGATCATTTCCAATTCTACATTTCCAGAAATCTGTGATAGAAAAAAGCTTAAATGAATCAATGGAACATGATGAAATTTGGAGACTTTATTTTCATGCAAATAGTCTCAGTACGAAGGGCAAGACATAAAGATTCCATGACCTTAATTGTGAAAGAGTTAGAAATTCCATTAGTAACTATCACAATTTAATAACAGTCATTTTTTTTTTGCAAGAATGGGTGATAGTTACGGGAAATTATAGCAACCTCTTAATTTCTAAGATGATTTTTTCAAGTGCATTTTCCTAGTTAAAGATTAGATGCCTTCTTTTAGCTGCTGATAACAAAAAGGTGGAGTAAGAATTTTTGCTAACAAGAAGTTTCTAACTTCAGAGCTGTCTAAATCAGGAGTGGGTTATCTCGTGCAGTAGTAAGTTTCCTGCTCCTAGGGGAATTCAAGTAGAAACTAGATGACAACTTGTCAAGAATGTAACAGAAGAGATTCACAATCTTTTAGGGTGATAGACTATTTGAGAATCTAATAAAAGCCATGGACATCTTCACCATAAAACGTATAGATGTGCAAAAATTTATGTAGGTTGGGATAAGAAGTTTGCTCTGCCCTGTATATATGACAGGAAATCATTGGGCTTGGGACGAACCCCATGCATTTAGGTATAACAGTATGTAAACTAAGAAGCATTCCCATAGCCTTTGTCTTTTCTCTCTCTCTCAACCTGGTTTCCAAACACACATGGAAATAGAGGCTACAACCTGGCATATGTGGCCTACATGGTGGTTTACTTAGCTCTACTTTTTTTTACTTTGTTAAATCAAGAGATTTCACATAAGGGCATGGATTCCCTCCCAATGTGGGAGATTTTCTGTCCTCTCAATAAATCTTGCTTTAAAAAAAAAAGGAAAAAAGAGATTTCACATAAAAATCTAGATTTTGGGCTTCTGTTGGAAAAAAATCAGAGACTCCAGTAGCCATGAGACTGTATTTCAGCATGCTACTAATTTGCTGAAGCTGAGTGGAAGGCATTCTTTTAGATGGAGCACGCCAGTTAGCCACAGTCCACACCACTCAAGTGCTAGCCGTGGCTGGCTTAACTCATTTATATTACCTGTTTCACTGTGCGTTTGAGTTTGCAATACTGAAACAGAAAAAATGGTATTTGGTGGAAAGTTTTACAAATTGACTGTATGCTTCCCTTTAATCACATCATTCTTTTCAACAGAGAGACACAAGACGTAACGGAGGGGGAAAGGAGAGGAGTTAGGCCCAAATCAAACAGCAGAACAGAGAAATCCATGCTTTTTGCAATCAAAACTCAAGGAACAACCAAATACACCCATTAACTTTCACTCAGTATGTTCCTTTTCTCCTGATGACTAGAAAGACAGATCCAGTTAGCAAGTATTTAGAGATCAGGGACAAGATGCAATCTCTGAACCAGGAGTTGACTTTCCTAACCATTTAACTGTGAGCTTGAACTTGGAGCTCTTTGTGAAAGATCAGAGATGGATTCTCTCTCTTTTGTCCAGTTTACCTTGTAGAACAAATGCCACCCTTACCTTTGCCACTCAGCTCGTTGGTGAAGGAGGAATGAAAAATCAGAGAGGAAGAGCCCAGGAATGGAGACAGGAGATGCTCCTCCAGTGGTCCATTCAACTGCATACAAATTGGGATTTTCAGAAAAATCCCAAATCCCAGAGGTGCCTAAAAAAAATTACTACAGGTGGTCTTCAAGTCTGATAGAAGTTGTCCTTTAGTATGTTATACATTGACCAATTAAAACAGCTTTTGGAGGCTGGATTGAAGTATTTTTACATCAGCTGAATGATGTAAAAATGAACGGATATTTTCAACAGTTTTATGATGGCTTTGTTACAGTTCATCTGCATAGCAGTTTATGGGCATTTATTTGAAAGTTGCGTTATTATTGCTAAGAATAGAGAAGAGGATAAAAAGATGAAATTACTCATCTAGTAATAGAAATTGCAGATCTTATGCTTAGTCCATATATAACAAAGAGAGACTCACAAAAGATCCTGAAAATGGCAAGTATTTCTCCTCAGTTGAATACTTGCTGTATGTTGGCTATATGTGAACTATCAAGAAAAGAGCATATATGGGGGTGGGGAGCGGGATTGGCAGTAGTGGGAAACTGCCAGGAGGAGGGAGTTACACATCATCAACAGGGGTACCTGCATAATGAACATTTGTATACCTAACCCTGAAATGTACCCTTCATATTTAAAATTTAAAAATTAAAAAAAAAAAAGAAAATATACTGAAGATAGAAACCAGTAGATATAATTAGGGAATTGATCACTTATTTCTAATATACTAGTACTGGAACTTCACCAGATCTTTATAAATTTTTAGCGTTGTTCAACTTCCTCCATTTTGTCTATTTTGTTTTGTTTTGTTTTGTTCTTTTGAGTTGGAGTCTCACTGTTGTCTAGGCTGGAATACAGTGGTACGCCACCTTGACCTGCTGGACTCATGTGATTCTTCCACCTCATCCTTCCAAGTAACTGGAACCACAGGCCTGCGCCACCATGTACAACTCATTTTTTTTTATTTATTGTGGAGATAAGTTCTCGCCAAGTTGCACAGGCTGGTCCCGAACCCCTGGACTCAGAGAATCCTCTCGCCTCTGCCTTTCAAAGTGCTGGGATTACAGGCATGAGCCACCACACCATGCTTGTCTATGTTTATAAGAAAGTATTATGAATGAAATCAAGGAATTATAATTTTAGTTTTGTTATTAATTGATTTTCAGCTGTATTCAAGCCACTTAACTTTGGTCTGTTTTCTCATAAGTCAAATAGGGAATTCTATCATCTCCCAGGGATTTTTGGAAGGACAAGATGCAACCAGATATAAATATGCTTACAAAAAGTAAACTGCTCTCCAGATGTAAAGTATTTTTAAATACATGAGCATGTTCTGTGGATAATGCTTATTGTCACATATAAAAACAAAACTCATGAACAAGGAAGTTACATCTTTTTTTCAAAGACACTAAAAAAATGCAAAGATCTTTGGAATGTTTTTGTTTATTTTATTTTACTCTATAATTTATACAACCAATGTAGTTGGGATAGCCTCACCCAGCATCAACATAAACCTAAATGTGAATGCCAAGGAAAGTTATCAGTGTAATAATTTTATCTCCTATAATGCAATTCTTCTAAGTTCTTTTGTTCATCAGGAATACTCCTAATGTTCTCCCAGGTGAAATAATCAATATGAAATTTAGAAAATAAATCATTATAAATACTTAAATTTTTGTTTCCTTTTTCCATCCTGTCATTCGTTACTATAACATTCATAGTTTAAAGTATTAGACCCATCTTATTTATAACAACATTGGCTGGCACCACTCATTTATCTATTTAAGAAAGGCAATTTGGAGAAGGGAATGGCTATAGTGACAGCAATTTGTCATTAACAGCAGTTCTAATTAAATAGCCTCATCTACACATTACTGCACCATCTTGTGCATTTTCCCTAAGACTAAATATCTTCTAAACCATAATAATCCACCAGATCAAATATTCAGCTGCTTATGAAAGTGAGAAAATAGTGATTTACATGTTACACTTTAAAAGCTTCATCAAAGCTGTAATAATTTTGTTGGATAAACAATGTGAATCTTGAGATTAATAAGAATTTCTAAATATGAACAATATGTACCCTGAGGAGAATATTATCTAACAAGGAACTGATAAATTATGTTGGGCAAATAATCTGCATACTAAAATATGTGTAATGGAGAAAGGAAATTAAATATTGAAATGTGTAAATAATACACAGTTTGGTGTGTTGGTTTTTCTTTTTCCCTTAGTTGTGTTAAATCCCAGCTTCAAAATAATAGATGTCCCAGTGCATGTCCTTGTCATTCACACAAGAGAACAGAGTAAATTGACATGTGTCTCAGATTCATGTTCACGCTGGGCAGGAAATTGGAAGTTCTTTGATAAGTTCCATTTGGAAGAGAAATTTGGGAAAGAATTGGGGGAAGTACCTATGGAATTTTTTTTTTTTTACTTCCAAAAACAACATTTGGGGCTTCCCCCCCGCCTCCGCCCCAAGTAGGTAACTGTTTTTAAAAACAGAAATAAAATGCTACTGGTTTGAAAAATCATAATTACATAAGCCCCCATGGAAATACTGCCAAGACTAATCAGAGTGTTTATATAGGACCTGGACTCTGTAGCTGAGCCTTGGCTGAAAATGGCTGAAAATGGCCATTTCACCACCCATTCCTGGTAGACCATTCAGGAAGATTTCACTAAAGCCAAATGTGCAGGTGGCAAAGCTCATCAGGCACTACTTTCTTCTTCAGGATAGTTATTTGTGTGAGGAGAAAAGCTGAAAGGTCTTCACAAGTCTGCAAGGGAGCTGTGCAAGTACAGAGAGGGGCATAAGGAATAATGCCTGGCAGCAAAAACCTTCTAGAAGTTTGGGTTGTGAAAGTGTAATAAGTATTAGCCAGGCAAAGAACAGGTAAGTGCATTCTAAGCAGAGAGGACAGCGTAAGCAAGAATTTGGGGGAATGAGACACGTTTGCCAAAACTTGGAGGTGAGGAATGTTTAGAAACAAGACTACAGAAAAAAATCAAGGCCAATCTGAAGGCAGCAAAGAGCAAGCTTGAAGAAATATTAATAGCATTGGCAAAAAATACGACTGACAAACAACTGGCATTCAGAATAAACAGGGAACACATAAATTAAAATGACAACCTGGTTGAAAAATGCATAAAAATTTTAGACAAATAATTTCCAGAACACAAAGTCTAAATGGCCACAAAAACATTTTAAAAGATGTTTCATTTTGGTAAGAATGAGAAGAAACAGAAATCAAAACACAGTGACGTACCATTTAAAACTCATTAGACATAAAAATCTGACAATACTGAGTGTAATAAAACTGAAGCAATGAGAACTTTCGTATACTGTTAATGAGGGTAAATTGGTGTAATCACTCTAGAAAAATACTTGACAATACTCAATAAAAATTTAAGATACTAATACCCTTTGAATCAAAAATTTCCTTCCTTGAAATAAACCTTAGAAATAAATACAAGATGTATGTGTAAACATATATGTATAAGAATCTTAACAGTAATAGTGTTTATATTTGAAGTATACATATTTGCAATAACACAAAAAGTGTAATATAGTCATACAATAAAATGTTAAATTACATTAAAAATAAACTAGAGCTACACATATCAAAGGTGAAGCTCCTAAATTTAATATTGAATAATGACGAGAAAAATGTTGCATTTTTCTCGTGCCATTATATAATGTCTTAAAACATGCAATGTGATCATTCCCATTGCTTGGAGACACACATATATGTAGTAAAATGTAAAGAAAGCATGGTGAATGGGGATAATAATTACCACACTTAAGAAAAGGGCTGTTTGTTTTTTACTAGAAAAGTGAAAAGCCAGAGAGTTTCTGCTTATTCTAGTAACATTTTATTTCTTAAGCAGCGTGGTAGGGAATAAGAATTCATTATAATATGCTTTATATTTTTTTTGGTATTTCCAAAAGTAAAATTTTAGAAAGAAAAAAGAAAGCTCACCTCAGATGGCAGTAAAAATAATGCAGTAGGAAGGAAAAGAGGCAAAAACATGGTGAGCCTGTTATCAGGTAGCCGGGATTCCTGCCATTGATGAGATGGTGCATGATCCCTAAATTTTTCAAGAAGGATTAGACAAGTGCTGGCTTTACCTGAACTCCAGTCTCAAAAAACCTGGGCTTTCATCTCAAAATGGACTCTGCAATAATACTACATCCAAAAGAGTCCATAAGCGAATAAATTTGGCAAAAGGGGCACAAACTCAAAGCTGGGGAACACAGACGATTTTGTTCTAATTCAAAAGTAATACCAAGTTACCCAAGGAGGGGGAAAAAAGCTAATTTAACCTTTCAACCCCTTGCTCCATATTTATTATGTGGTGATAATACCACGAAGAATGTTGTGAGGATTAATAAATTCATTTCTCCAGCTTTGTAGATAAAAATGTGCTCCATAAGTGCTTTATTTTAAGAACTATGAAATGGTTTGTTTATTCCAGTATCCCATTCAGCCATTTCTCAAACCTTATCTCCCAGTTCTGGGTTTTGAGATGAATATGGGGTCTTTTAAATGATTGCAAGTAACCTTTGAGGATTATGCATTTTAAGCACTGGTTCACAATGAATATGTGACCAGATATATGTCACATAGGAGAAAGTCAAAAATATAATCCCTAAGAGGTTAATGACACAAGTTGTATTTGGAGTTTCAATTTGCTGCAACAATTCTGAGCACTTTAGAAAAAGTGACTTCAGCCTTAGCACCCAATGACTGCCAATACAAAGACACTCTGATTTGGGGCCTGTTAGGAATAAGCTAGAGTTTTGGCTGGAAGGCAACAAATCAAGTTTTAAAATTTAATACAATTAAATAGACTATAATTTTTTATAAAAAATTCTTTATAAAAAAAATGGTTGAAGTTTCTTTGAGTAGTTTTCCTAGCTGCAGTTAATAGCGTATACCAGGATAGTTACACCTCCTTACTTATCCTCCCTTTGGAAAAAAGAGCTATACTTGGAATACGGGTGTCCTGTTTTCAAGGGGCAATAGGATTCATGGCCTAGAAACAGAGTCATGAGTGCCATCTAGGGCTCACATTTCTCCTGATCTGGGCTTTATTTCCCAGCTTGAACAACAATTATGATCATTCTGTGAATACTCACATTCATTCATTGATCCGACAATGATATACCAGAAATATGGCTTTTAGCAATTCTCGAGAGCTGCTTCTGCAGCAGCCATGGCCACCTTCGTGCAGCTCAGCACCAAAGCCAAGATGCCCCTCGTGGGCCTGAGCACTTGGAAGTCTCCTTCAGGCAGTAAAGGAGACTGTGAAGGCGGCCATTGATGCAGGATACCACCCATCGACCGTGCCTACGTCTACCAGAATGAGCATGAGGTGGGGGAAGCCAGCCGGGAGAAGATCTAGGAGGAGATTGTGAAGCGGGAGGACCTCTTCGTTGTGAGTAAGCTGTGGTCCACCTTCTTTGAGAAGCCTCTGGTGAAGAAAGCCTGCAAGAAGACCCTTCAGGACCTGAAGCTCAGCTACCTGGATGTCTACCCAGCTCACTGGCCACAGGGCTTCCAGGCTGGGAAGGAATTTATCCCCAAGGATGATAAAAGCAATGCCATCGAGGTAAAGCAATATTCTTGGATGCCTGGAGGCCATGGAGGAGCTGGTGGACGAGGGGCTGGTGAAAGCCCTCAGGGTTTCCAACTTCATCCACCTCCAGATTGAGATGCTCTTGAATAAGCCTGAACTGAAGCATAAGCCAGTGACTAACCAGGTGGAGTGTTACCTGTACCTCACGAAGGAGAAGCTGATTCAATACTGCCACTCCAAGGGCATTGTTGTCATGGCCTGCATGAGGCCCTGTGGGCTCCCCAGATAGACCTTGGGCCAAGACAGATGACCCTTCCCTGCTGGAGGACCCCAAGATTAAGGAGATTGCTGCAAAGCACAAAAAAAAAAAACACTGCCCAGATTCTGATCTGGTTCCATATCCAGAAGAATGTGATTGCAATTGCCAAGTCTGTGACACCAGCACGCATTGTTGAGAACTTCCAGGATCTTTTGACTGCAGTTTGACCAATGAGGAGATGACAGTCATCCTCAGCTTCAAAAAAACTGGCAAGCCTATGACATACAAAACTCTTCTCACCTGGACAACTATCCCTTCGATGTGGAATATTGAAGCTGAGTCTCCTGGTGAGAACACCCAGAAGATCCTCCCTCCTCACTGAAGTGTGACTCTTTTGGCCCGGGTCCTATTTTAGTCAAGTTTATCTGAGGTAGTACTGAGCCTGACCCTTTTGTAAGCCAGAATCCAAGTAGTGTTGTATCTAGATAGTGTGTTCAACCAGGTGGGATTATCTCAGAAAGTATGACTCAAACAGGCAAATGCAATTATTACTTTCACTTGTTTGATCTGAACAAATGTTTGTTAAACATTAGAAACTCTAACACTGAGGATAAAAAGATAAAAAGAATCTTTAAAATAGTAAAAAAAAAAAAATTCTCATTTACCAAGCTACATTAAAAACAGTGGTTGGGGTGGCATCCTATATTCATTCTACGGTTCAGAATTTCCCGAATTATGTTATGAGATGCTAATGGGTAATCTGGCAAGGAGAAAAACAAGTTTTATCATCCATTAGCCATATCATCATGTCTTCTTCCTGGAAGATTATAAATCATATCGGTATTTTCAGTTCAGAAAATGTCACCAGCTAGTTTTACTTTGTTCAGTCCAGTACAAGCACATCAGACATCTCTCAATATCTCATAGTACACTAGCATTACACAGAGCAGGCTTTAGTCAACACTGTTCTGTACATGCTTCCTGTGACCTTGTTACCAGAATGAGAAGCTACATGGATGGAAACAGCACATTGTTGTTAATTAACTAATTGATCCTTTAGGCAGCTTCTAAGACGGGCCCCCAGTGGTGCCTTCTTGGTATTTATAACCATGAGCAGTCTCCTTCTTTTGAATATGGATAGGACCTATGACCTACTTCTAACCAAAAGGTGACTGGATGTCACTTCCAGGATTTATCTCAGATGTGACTTGTCTTATTAACAGATTGTCCCTCTTGCTGGCTTGTATGAATCCAGCTGCCATGTAGAAGAGGCCCACTTGACGAGGGACTGGTGTTGGCCTCCCTCCAATAGCTAGTAGGAAGCTGAAGCCCTTAGTTCAACAACCCACAAGGAACTGTCCTGCCAATAAACATGTGAGCTTAGTAGATCCTTCCCCGGTAAAACCCTCAGATGAATCCTTATCCCTGACCAATATCTTAACCATAGCCTTGCTGGAGAGTCTGAAGCAGACAGCCCAGCTCAGTCATGCCTAGACTCCTGACCATAGATGCTGTGAGATAATAAATGCCTGGTGGATTAACACCCTAAGTTTGTGGTTATTTGTTATGTAGCAACAGATAACCAGTGCAATTAATTAATTATTGATTAATAAACTTGTGTCAATGATATGTGCTGGGATGGAATGATAAGTAAAGTTAGCTACTTTCCCTGACCACTGAGAACTTCTAATGTAGTAAGGGAACTATTTATATTAAATAATATTATAATTAATAATGTTATGATTAATATTTATATAGCACTTATGTGGCAGACACTAAATAGTCTAAGCACATTCTATATATTTTCTTATTTAATCCTCACAACAATTAATAAGAACTATCATTGTTTACATTTTATAGATGAAGAAACTGAGGCCAAGAGAAATTGAGTGGTCACCCAGGGTCCCACTTCTGGCAACTGGCAGAGCTGGTTGTTGAACTCACTTCTTTTTTTTTTTTTTTTTTGAGTTGGAGTCTCACTCCGTCGCCCAGACTGGAGTGCAGTGGCCGCTTCCGGCCACCGCAGCCTCGACCTGCTGGGCTCCGGTGATCCTTCCGCCTCAGCCTTCCGGGTAGCTGGAACTACAGGCGCACGCTACCACGCCCAGCTGATTTTTTTGATTTACTGTAGAGATGAGGTTTCGCCTGCCCGGGCGGGTCTCGAACCCGTGGGCTCAGGCAATCCACTCACCTCAGCCTCCCAAGGCGCGGGATTACAGGCTGAGCCACCGAGCCCGGCTTGAACTCACTTCTTAATCATGATGTT
>CAUYQG010047906.1:0-24826 GCA_963574415.1 Tarsius wallacei
AAAGAGGACTGGATTTTAAAAATGTGGTACATATACATGATGGAATACTATGCAGTCATAAAAAAGAACAAAATCATGAATTTCGCAGCAACCTGGATGGAACTAGAGTCTATAATACTGAGTGACCTCTCACAGAAACAACAATCTGAATATCGCATATTCTCATTCATATAGTGGACCTTGAACATTCATCGTAATACTATAAGAAAGGGATTGACAGTGGTGGGAAACTATGGGGGGGAGGGGAAGGGAGGTGGGATTAACGGTAGCAATATCTGTCTGGGGATGGGAAAACACCCCTTATCAACAAGGGTGCCTGAACGAAGCATATTTGTATACCTAACCCTTAACTGTACCCCACAATATCAAAATAAAAAATATGGATATTAAAAAAAAAGAAAAGAAAAAGAAAGATAAAAAGAATACAAAAAGCTAAGAATGGAAGTAAATAAGAAATAGATACATTGACAAGTGAAGATGCAATTAATAGAAAGGACACATTTACAATTGCAAAAAAAAATGGAATGCCCAAATATAAAACTAACAAAACATGTGTTAGACCTAGGTCTACTATTGGCTATAAAAGAAAATTGTTATAAATGGGAGACACATTTCTGAATGAGAAAATTTCATACTGCAAAGATGTCAGGTTAAATGGAGTTAATGTAATAATGTAATACTTCTTGAAATGTGAAAAGTTACTCTGCCAGCTATTATAATGAACTATAAAACAATAAAGTGTAGTTCTGATACAAAATTAGATCAATATAATAAAATCACCTATGCATGAAAATGTTAAAATAAGGTGAAGGCAATATTTCAAGTTAATAGGAAAAGAATGTATTGTTCAATAAATGATATGATAATTGGTTGGATTTTTGAAAAAAAACAAAATGTATTTCTACTAAACACAATGTACAAAAATATTTCAAGCTGATTAGAGATTTTAATATTAAAATAGATATAAAATCACCTAAACAGTAGAACATATTTATAATCATCTAAGCAAGAAAACATGTTTATAATTGTCTAAACAATAAAACATATTTATATCTTAGTGTCTGTAATCAGCTTCGTAAGTATGATGTGAAACTCAATAGCTATAAAAGAAAAAAATAGACAGACTCATCTGAAATAAGTCTTAAGTTTCTGTACAGTAAAAGACATCACTAAGTTAAAGACAAATGATAATCAACAAAAAGTTTCAATCCTAAACAAAAAGCTTCAAGAACCTAATATTTTTTTTTAAAAACTTCAGGCTGGGAACAGTGGCTCAAGCCTGTAAACCCAACACTTTGGGAGGCCAAGGCAAGAGGATTGCTTGAGCCCAGAAGTTTGAAATCTGTCTGGGCACCATAGCAAGACTTTATCTCCACAAAAAAGTCAAAAAAATTAGCCAGCTGTGGTGGTCCACCTGTAGCCCCAGCTACTAGGGAAGCTGAGACAGAAGAATCACCTGAACCCAGAAATTCTAGGCTGTGGTGAACCATGATTGTGCCATTGCACTCCAGCCTGGGTGACAGACTAAGATCCTGACTCCAAAAAACAAAAGATTTTTAGAAAGGCATAAACAGTCAATTAGCAAAGACAGACAACGATTAATAAAAACACCAAAACAAAAAGTCTCTAATACCTTATTTAAAAGAAAAAATACAAAATAAAATAAATGTAATTTTTACCCTTCAGATTATTAAAGATTACAAAGACTGATAATAATGTAGCATCAGCAAGTTTGAAGAAACAGGTATTCTCACATGTTAGGTTCCTTTCAAGGGGCCATCATACCTTCAGAGGGATGTGGGTGATCTTAGCTATTCTTTGATGTAATTTTCATGATTTGGTTATGAGTAAATATGTTATAATTAAAAAAAAGTAAGAGAAGAATGAGAAAATGAAGGGAAAATGATAGGGCTCAACATTATTAGAATATAAACTCTTGTATATCAAGAATCTTATAAGGCTACTTGAAAATTTAGGTAAAATACTTTAAAACACACAAAGTCTATACCAATGCAGGGTATCATTATCATCAAGAATTGTTTCTATAATTTTAGGGTTTTTTTCACTATACATAAGGGTACTCATATGCACTATTTATTATTGAGGAAATAAATACTTGAGAAAATAGGTGATTTAAACAATGAACGAACAATATAATAATAATCTGTAACTCAGAGAAAGGTTGAAAAGAAGTAGCCCTTGGCAACCCACGCAGCATAATCTGGTATCCTAAGGAAATGCATTTTAAAATTTCTAGCCAAAAATATTCACAAAAGTTATCTTCACTATTCATTACCATATTGTTTCCAATAAAATTAAAAGCCTTCAAAGCCAACAATGAAAATTTAGTGGAGATGCTGGACAAAGTGTTCTAGACAATAAAGTGCAAAATCTGAAACATGTACATTTGATTGTTTCACTGTGATTAAAATCAAGGTAATATGATCATTTTTCTCATGACTACTGAGCTCCAATATAAGCAAAAGGCTCATTATTGTGAAGAATAAAAACATGTATTTCTATACTGAAAGGAGATTTTAACGAAGGAAAAACAACAGCAATAACATTCACATCCATGGAGCAGCTACTCATACATCATATCTGCTTTTCATACAGAACTTGCCAATGGAAAAACATGGAACCAACCATGCTGCCCATTGAAAGAGAACTGGAATTTTTTAAATGTGGCACATATATATACACGATGGAATATTACACAGCCATAAAGGACAAAATTATGAACATCACAGCAACTTGGATGGACTTGGAGGCTATAATACTGAGTGATCTGTCACAGAAACAAAGAACCGAGTATCACATGTTCTCACTCATAAGTGGACCTTGAACAACCATCGTAATGCTATAAGAAAGGGATTGGCAATAGTGGGAATCTGGGAGCAGGGTGGGGGGCGGGGCGGGGGGGACACACCTCATCAACAAGGGTACATGCATAATGAACATTTGTATACCTAACCCTGAATTGTACACTACATATTTAAAATTTTAAAAATTGTTTAAAAAGAACTAAAGAACTAGCCAATGTAAAAACAGTTAACTTGTAAATACTTTGTTTTTATTTTACACCGTTGTATCATACATGCATATAGTGGTTTCTTTTTCAGAAACTTTTCTTACTGATGGTTGTCTTGTTTTCTGGGCTGTTTTTAACTGAGAAAAGCAATGCTCATTCACCAGGGGGGCAGAGACACCCCCTTGGCCAGTTTCCGTGTGACACCCCTCCCCTGGATGCCAGCTCACCCAGGGTCGTCTCACCCTCCTGCACCCCACCAGGGTCAAGGGAGGCCTCGGTTCTCACTTTAAGTCAGTCCACAAATGACTTTTGCTTCAATTAAGAAAAAAGAACCCAACTCGACCTCTCTGACCAACCGCCCTGCATCCCGCTCTACATCCTATGCTTCTGCTAATGACAATATGATCGCTTACTCGCTACTCGAAAACCATTTTTATGTAATTAATGTATGCTTTCTTGTTTATAAATGCCTGACTTATACACAAAGATGCAGTCAGAAATAAATGTTTTTTCTTCAGTGATTGTTTTCCATTGCATCTTAACGGTCTTGAGCTTACCTTGATTGTGAACTATTATGCAATAATATAATTCCCAAAACAAAATAGAGGTATGAAACCTCTATTCCCAAAATTCTTTGATATATTAAAAGAGTATTTTTCAAATGATGTCGGTATTCTTTTTTTTTTTTTTTTGAGTTGGAGTCTTGCTCCGTCGCCCAGACTGGAGTGCAGTGGCCGTTCCCGGCCACCGCAGCCTAGACCTGCTGGGGCTCCGGCGATCCTTCCGCCTCAGCCTTCCAAGTAGCTGGAACTACAGGCGCGCACTACCACGCCCGGCTAATTTTTTGATTTATTATAGAGATGAGGTCTCGCTTGCCCAGGCAGGTCTCAAATCCGCGGGCTCAGGCAATCCACTCACCTCAGCCTCCCAAAGCGCGAGATTACAGGCTGAGCCACCAAGCCCGGTTGATGTTGGTATTCTTTACTAATTTAGATCATTTTCAATTATAGAAACCTTTTAAGGTACTCAGAATATTAAACAGCTTAATGTTTATTTAGTTCTTTCTCCTGGCCAAAGAACGTGGACAATAAATAAAAGACAAAGATTGTCATAACTGATTCAGTTGAAAAGCATGTCATCAACACCTACTTTTCACAAAGCAAAGAGCTTATGAATTAATGAATGTGATCAAGATAAAAAAAGCATTGTCACATCATTGATTAGCCATTTCACTGCTATGCACATTTAGTCCTCAGGAATTTAGATAGGGAGAGGGATAATTCATTGGATGCCAACAAAACAATGCCCCTGACCTTTAAGTATTCAAAATAAAGTGGGAGGACTGAAACTAGAGGATTGGGAAGTAAAACAAAACAGCTCTATATGCTGAAGAAATAAAGGTAGCACGGGAATGATTCAGTGGTGAGTGATTTTTTTTTTCCTACTTGATAATGTTATTGGAACACCCACCTGCCATTCAGTAGTACCTTGGAAACTTGCATATACTATTGTGTAGGAAAAGCATACCAAAGATGGAATTCAGAAGTGAAATATTCATACATGCTAAGGAATATGACCTCATTATAAAATAATCATTAAGGCAATAGTTGCCAGCATGACTCTAAAGGTTTATCTGAATTTAAGATTACTACTAGAACCTTGGACTTTTAGAGCTGGAGTGGACATCAAAGATCACTTATCTGGCCCTTTCACATTTCAGGAAAAGTCCAAAGCCTTCTACTTAACTCACATCATCTCATTAAACCCATTTATTCAACAAATATATGAGTGCCTGTTTCAGGGCACTAGGCTCTGCTCTAGATGATAAAGATACAGTGGTAAACAAAACAGACACAGTCCTTACCCTCATAGAGCTTTTGTTAAAATGGGGAAGACTAAACAAAATAAATGAGAAAAATAATGGTGTATTGGATTGAGATTGTCCTAAGGAGAAAAGATACATCAGGGAAGATGGCCATGAAATATCTTGGGAAAAAGATAGAAGTTCTAGAAAGAGAGTTCATCTAAGTCTTCCCTTTATACACTTTGAGGAAAGAGTTTAAAAATATGGGCACTAGCTATGTAAATATCTGGGATAGGATTATTCTAGCAGAAATAAGGAAGTGGGAGGACTGTAGAAACCCTGAGTGGAGACACCCTTGGCCTGTCCAAGGAACATCAAGAAGAGTAGTGCTGCCTGAGGAGGAAGTAGGAAGTGGTGAGGTCAAGGAGGCAAAGGCAGGAGGCAGACCTTGCAGGACCTTGGGGATTGTGGCCTTTTTACTTTAGGAGAAATGAAAAGCCATTGGAGGGCTCAAGCAGAAGAGGGACATGGTCAGATTTATGTTCTAACAGAGCCATCCTCCTGATGTATAGATTGAAGTGGGGTAAGAGTGAAAGGAAGCTTTAGCATTAAAGAGAGTCGTAGCAGTCAGGGTAGGGTGTAATTGTGGGATTCTGTATATATTTTGAAGTTAAGGCGGCCAGGATTTGTTATTGGACCAGGTGTGGAATGTGAAAGAGAAGAGACAAGGGAGAGTCCGAAAGTTTTGGCAAGAGCAAGTGGAGAAGTGGAACTACTATCTCCTCAGGAGACCATAGGAGACCCTCATATGAGGTGGACACTGGACATCCAAACAAGGTGTCCCAGAAGCCAGAGAAAAGTGGTTGAATGGGTCAAATACTGCTGTCAGGTCAAGATAAGCACTATGGTTTAACCAGTGGATTAAGCAATGTGGAGGCCTTTGCAGGTCTTGAAGAGGGCAGTTTTACTGGAACAGTGAGGGTAAAAACATGACAGAAGTGAATTCAAGACAGAGGGAAGAGAGATGTTGGGAAAAGCATTCTTTCAGAGAGGTTAATTTACTCTAAAGGGAAAAAGGCAAATAAGACAATAGCTAGAAGGGGTTAATAGACCTGTGGGGGGGTGCTGTTATCACCATCTGACCCATGGCTTGATAGATCAGAACCAACTGCTCAAGGTAATAAAAAAAAAAGTACATGGTGAGAATCAGTTATTCTGATCCCAGAGACCATATTCTTTTTTTTTTTTAAGATGTGGGGTACAATTCAGGATTAGGAATATAAGTGGTGATGGTACAGATAAAGTTTGGGCCTCCCCTTGGTCCTCACTTCACCTGGTTTGAGATCAGGTACCTTTATTGATGTTGTGTTCCTCCCTATCCCCCCCCCAATTCCCATCCCCCATACCACCCCCCGCAGCAGTATCTCACTACTGTCAATTCCTTTCTTACAGTATTATGGTAAATGTTCAGGGTCCACTTATGAGTAAAAACATGAGAGTCCACATTCTTATTTACAATCCACAACAAAGGGATGAAGGCAAGACCTTCATTTATCCATCTATTTAAGGGAACCAGCACTAGCCTATTGGCAAAGAAAGCCAAAAGAAAATGAGGAATGCTTAAAGGGAATAAGCTATTAGTCTTAATTTAAAATTTTGTATGTACTGTATACCTACACATAATTTAAATTTCCTAGATACTCTCATACTTATAGCCTTTCTGTGCTATTTTAATTAGAATTCCATGAGAAATAAAACATGTTTTTTCCTACAAATGTTAACTTTATATTTTAACTTTATATAACTTTATATTATATATTATAAATATAAATAATATAATAATTTAATGTATTATATTATTTATATTAACTTTATATTGAAAAAATTACTGTCCAGGCCCACTCCTGCAGGAAGGCAAAAGCAGCAATCCCTTGAGACTCCAAATATTTATTCAAGATAACTTTCGTGCCTGAACTGACCTCTTTAATTATACACACTCATTTATTCACAAATTCACTCAACAAACATGCCTTCTACGTCCCAGGATCTCTTCTAGAAGCTGTGGGTACTGCAGTGAATAAAAGAGACAAGATTTTAGTTCTCATGAAGTTGACATCTTGTGAGAAAGAAGCAGACATTTGAAACATAATAAGTAGAGTTTCAGATGATAAAAACTATAATTAAAAAATTAAATGGCCTAGAGTAAAACCAGAACCAGTGTACAGTACTTTGAATGGGTGGTAAAAGAAGTTCTCTCTGGTGGTTGACATTGACGGAAACTGCATTAAGAAAAGGAGCCCGCTATTTCCAGGGCTCAGAAAAAGAACAAGGAGTGAAAAGACCTCTCTTAAGTCTTAGAAGATTAGCCAAAGAAGTCTGAAGTATAGCGAGGGTAAAAGAGTGATGTTCTAGAGGTCAAAAGAGCAGAATATGGATTTTATTCTAAGCATGATGAAAAACTACTGGAGGTCTTTAATTCAGATCCCACTGGCTGCTAGAGCAGATGGATTAGAGGAAATGAGGGTGAAAACCAGGAATCCACTTGACAAGCCACTAAAGTAGCTCAGCAAGAAGTGATGGTGGCTGGAATGGAAGTTGGACTAGATTGGTAGCTGGAAGGGATGTTAAACCCTTGCTATGGCAAGAGGGATAATTTGATGAATTCACAGAATATTTTGGAACTAGAACTAACAGAAGGTGTTGATGGAATGGATAAGGAGTTCCAGAGAGGCACAATGAGTGATCACAATCAACAAAGAATGACACCAAAGTTTCTTTAAAAAAAAAAAAACTGAATAGGTTGTCATTTCATCTACTACCAGGGCACAGTTTGAGGAAGCAACAGGAGAAAAGAAATCGTAAGACCGCTGTCTACTTGACACCTTGGTGGAGATGTTGGCTAAGCAGTTGAATGTGTTGCTGGGAAAAGTAAGACATTCGACCTTAAATTCTTCAAGACTTACTCCTTATTAAATGATGGCAAATCAAACAGATTCAAAGTATCTTAACCGCCTTTGAAATCGTTGTGACACTTCCTATCTAGAATTTTCACTGAGCAAGTGTATTTGGTCATCTGCTAATTTATGGCAAGTTTCAAAGAGGTTTTGTTTACTATTTTTCTTTTTTATATATGTATATGAGCTCTGAATTAGAAGCCAAGAGTTCTACTCTTAATTCTGTCCCTAACAAGGTAGGTGATTAGTGGATTTCACTTATTCTCTAAAGTTGACCATGTCCTCACCTATAAAACTTGGAAACTAGGCAAGGATATAGCCTATTTTAAAACTTAAGAGAAAGTTATTTAGGATCGCTGGAGCCCAGCAGGTCGCGGCTGCGGTTGCCAGGAGCGGCCACTGCACTCCAGTCTGGGCGACAGAGTGAGACTCCAACTCAAAAAAAAAAAAAAAATTATTTAAAACGTTTTGAGGAACAGAGTCCAGCATCTGAAGGAGTGAGGGACCCAAGTTTGGTAGTGCCTGACTTCCCATCCCACTCGGGTCACCTACCCGAGGACCTCGTCGCCCCCTGGGGTCTCCGCCCCAGAACTTTCCCCCAATCTGGGAGCTCAGGGACCCCAGTCTGGGAACCCAGGGACCCCCGTGGGATTCAGCGGTGCCTGGCACTTACCCGGCGGGTAATACCGAAGCAGGAGGCTCTTCAGCTTCATTTTCTCGCTGTGGGTTTCCCAGCAGAGGAGCTTCGTAGCCATGGAAACGGCCAAACAGCAGCGGGGCGCGGGCGCGCATGCGCAGACACCTCCGCGCGTTCCTTTAGCTGAGTCGAGGGCCCGGGTTCCCAAGCGCAGCCTGCGACCCGGAGAGGACGCGGGGCGACCGGGGGCGGCCGGGGGCTTCCGCGCGCCGCTCCCGACTAGTGTTCTGGCGGTACCTGGAGTCGACGGGGCGAAGGCCACTAGCGTCCTCACTAAGCGACCTTGGAGGACCTAGGCTCGGCCATGGGCCACGTGCCCTTGATTTGGCACACTGGGTTTCCCAAAAGGAAGGGGGAGAGAAAAATCCCGCTCCTGGTTGCTACTCTGGGACGCCAGCCTATGACCTGTGTCTGTCCCTAGTAAAGAAAAATGACCTTACCGTAATATCCTATATTTCCAGACTCTGTGACGTACATTGCACTAAAAGGTTTATATACCTATAGTCATATCCTAACAAAGTTATGAGTTATGCGCCACCTAATACCATCCCCATCTCAGGGATGGGATAACAGAATTAAAGAAGATAGAAGGCTGATTAAGGCAATCTCACTCTGTCACTCAGGCTGGAGTGCAGTAGCATACTTATGACCTCAGCCTGCTGGTATTCCTTCTGCCTTAGCCTTCCAAGTAGCAGGCACTATACCATACCTGGTGCACACCACCATACCTGTCTAATTTTTTTTTAATTGTAAAGATGAGGTTTCACCAAGTTGCCCAGGCTTGTCTTGAACCCTTAATCTTAGACAATCCTCTCGCCTCCACCTCCCAGAGTACTGGAATTACAGGCTTGAGCCACCACACCCAGCCCAAGTTTTAAATATTACAAAATTAAAAGTATCCTTTGTTTCCTGCAGTCCAAGCCAGGCTTCAGAATGTTCCAGGATATAGGTGACAATTGCAGAAGTATTTGGCTCCACTTTTGTTTAAAGACCCTCAATTTCATTTCTGGTTTCACTCCTAGTCTCATCTCTATCTTCCTCTCAAGATGGAACAGAGCCCCCATCATTGTTACCCACCCTTCAACTCCCTCTGTTCCCAAGGTTTCCTGCCCTACCTAAATGGCTCTTCTTGTTTCAGTTGGAGGATTTTCCCAATTCCTTGAGCCAAACTTACAGGGGTTGTCCTTTTGCTGCTTAAAAAAGAATCCCAGCTCTATGTTTGACAATTTGTCTCTTAGTGCCAAGAGTGTATGCCAAGTTCTCCCACTTAAGTGGCTAGAAAGCTTCCTGAGGGATAGCCACCTTTCCATCATGTCCAGGGCCCTCTTTGCCAGCTCTGGAGCACAGGCCCATAGAGGTAAGGTTCACCCTTCCTAGGACTCATGTCCACCCTGAGTCACCAGCCCTTCCTTCTGTCTTTGCTTGTGAGCCATTTATTTGGGATGTTCAAGCACTCTGACCTCCATTCACAGTTTCCAAAACCCTAACAGTTTCTTCTAAGGACCAAGTACCTCTTATGCAAATAGGGCTTCTAGTGTCCTCACTTGATAGTTCGGAATCCTTGTCAGGTTCTCAGTTTAAGCTCTCCCATCCCTTTTGCTAGGAAGACAACAGAACTGTATGCAAATTAAGTGATGATACAGAGAGGAGCAAGTTCATGAGTGCAAGCCAATTTCTCTTTTGGTCGTGGCAAGAATGGAGGTTAGAGCTGTGCTTGATTGACTCGCCATTTACTCATTCCCAGAAGCTGCTGCACGAGTCTCTCAACATAAGTAAGGGATAGTTTCGTTCTAAGTCACCACTGGTGCAGAGCTATTAGGTATGAATGATGTACGGATATCTATAAAAACAAAACCCCTACATTGCCCAGGTGATGGGTGCTCATCCCAGTGTGGACTGACCTTGATATGACTTCCTTACTGGGCTACGTTGGAGTCCTTTCTTAAAATTTTATAATACTTTTCATCAAGTAATGACATTCTGGTATATATTTGACCATTGACTCACCATATAGGTTTGTACATATAGATGTAACATTCAACTTTTTTTTTTTTTTTCCTCTGCAGTAAACTGAATATTTTTGTCCTCCCTACATCCATACATTGAAATCCCAACCCCCAATGTAATGGTATAGGAGGTGGGGTCTTTGGGAGGTGATTAGGTCATGAAGATGGAGCCCTCTTGAGTGGAATTAGTGCCCTTATTAAAGGGACCCCAAACAACTCTCTAGCCCCATTTCGGCCATGTGAGAATAAAGGAGTTGGCAGTCTGCAACCTGGAAGAGGGCCCTCACCAGAAATGACAATGCTGGCACCCTGATCTCAGACTTCCAACCTCCAGAACTGTAAGAAATAGATATATGTTGTTTATGAGCTACCCAGTCAATGGCACTATGTTATAGCAGCCCAAACTAAGACATTTCCAATGGGACCTGCCTTGAACAACCAGAAACTAAATAATCAGTAGCATTAATTTCACTCCCCCAAACCAACTCAGTCTAGTACAGTGAGATCATTCTGGGCTTCAGCTCTCAAAGTATGATCCCCAGACCAGAAGCATCCAGACCAGCTAGGAACTTACCAGATACGTTCTTGCCTCCCCTCTCCCCCAGACCTGCTGAATCAGAAATGCTGGTGGTAAGGCCGTGCTTTCCTGGTGATTCTGATGAATGAATGATGATAACCACTGTTCTAGCTTAATAGCTAACACCGGCTAGGCTAGAGCTGAGAGAGTGAAATCTGGCTCCATCTCCCATGGTCTGGTCTTTTGTGTATTCTGGGCAGTCTTTCCTGATTGTCAAGGACAGTAAGCTGGTTACTAAGCCACATCCTCGAATGTGAATGAGATCCTAGAAACAGCATGGGAAGAAACTGGAACTCTCTACATAATTGGGTTCCAGATGCTCCAGTGCACTGAGAGAGTCAATGGGCATCAGGCTGAGGGAGGGATAAGAAGGTCACTTCTTATCTAGGAGAGTGGGAGTTAGAGAATGGAGTAGTTTCTAAAACTGAGAGCGTAAGAAAGAGGAGGAGGAGAAGGAGGAGGAGGAGAAGAGAGGAAGAAAGGAATCTGCCTGGGAGATCCAGATTCCACGTTGAGATTGGGCAAGGTGGGGGGCGGGGGAAGTAGGGTTCCAGCTACTGCTGTGCTTGGTGGATTCCACGTGGCCCAGCTCCTCCTGATAAAAGTCGTAATGTCTATGAGATGACAGCACACTAATGCTTGAGGGCTCTCATTGAGAGCAGTAGACAAAAAGAGGTGCAGTTCCCTCTCAGAAAGAAAGACAGCAAGAGAAGATGTGGATGTTTAGAGCCGGGCAGGAGAAGTCAGCTGTGCACAGGGCTTAGAGATGACCTCACCACAGCAGGCCCCAGAGCAGAGGGGCAGCATCATGGTTAGGGCACACTGAAGACATTTTTTTAACCTTCTTCCAATTCCTGTCTCCACTCCTATCATAGAACTCAAAAGCCTCTGATCTTGCCTGGAACTCAAAAACTGAAAGGCCCAGGGGTCACAAGTTGAATCATTCAATAAATATATGTTGAGGACCTGATGGTACCAGGCATATTACTGTTACAGGGATCTAATTTTGAAAAGTATCGCAAGAGAATTGTTTAAGAAAGAACCGGATTTCAGATGAGTTTGAAATGAATGTTTGTGAGAGGAGGCACATCTCGAGGTATGGCCATTACCAGGATATGCAAGATACACTAGCGCAGGTGATAAACAGTGGCTTTTAGTCATTAGAGCCATGCCCAAGTCATTAGAGCACAATGCCTGACTTAAAGCCTGGCTCTACCATTTACCAGACATGGGATCTTCCACAAGATTCATAACCCCCCTGGGCTTCAGTGTCCTTATCAGAAAACTAGAAATGTTTGTGGTTTCTAATTCTTAGAGTTGTTGTTACTGTGAGTTTGGCTCATTTGAAAACATTCTGTAAGTATTAGGGACAGTGAAGATAATAATAAGCATTGTTATGCTAAGTTTGTTTGAAATTGAGGAAAGTACATACATATCGTTTCCGTTTCAATTGTTAATCTAGGTCAACAATTTCTCCTATAATCACATGCAATTTGGAGTTCTTTGACATTTGACAGCAAGTGTAACTTCCTGTCAAGTGTAATTATCAGTTAGTATTAACATAATTAGTTTAAATATTAAAACTAGTTTACATTCCTTAAAATATAGCTACTCTAAATAGATTTATCTTTTTAAAGAAATGGTCTGTAATAGTGGACACAGTGGCTCATGCCTTTAATCCCAGCACTTTGGGAGGCGAAAGTGAAAGGGCCACTTAAGGCCAGGAGTTCAAGACCAGCCTGGGAAACATATCAAGGCTGCATGTCTACAAAAAATAAAAACAAATTAGCTGAATGTTGGTGTCCCATGCCTGTAGTCCCAGCTAGTGAGCCGTGAACATGCCACTGTATCCCATCCTGGACAACAGAGCAAGACTCTGTCTCAAAAATTTAAAAAGTTTTTTTAAAAAGAAAGAAAGAAGAGAAAGGAAAAAAAAGGAAATGGTTTGTGAGGATTTCGAAGGAGGAAATGGATTCTGTAATTTAACAAACTAGAGATAGTCCAGAGAAGAACAGGACAGGTGCAGACAAACCACGGATGTCTGGAACGTGAACAAGAGGAACAGGGGGAGCACACAGTAGGTCTTTTATTAATAAGTACTCCTTATTATGATTTGGAAGAAGTAACTGATTATGTACATTACTAACGGCAGAGCTAAGAGAGCCAGATACATGAAAACAGGTAGCAGCTCCATGCAAAGAACTCGGTGCAGTTTGTCCAGTAATAGACTAACAGACTAGGCTGCCCCCAGAATTACTGAGTATGGCCCAGCTTTGAAAGTGTTCTAACTGAGGTGATTTGATCAGTGCCAGTATTATTTTAGAACATAATACTAAGGCAACTGAAAGACAGAACTAAATAAAATTTCCCTTTTATGTCTGTGGTCCCATGATGTCATGCTGCATGTCTGTGTGTTTTCACAAGAGAAAAAATGTAGAAAGGTGAAAAAAGGAGATTGCTAGTCGGAAGATAGAAGTTCCAATCCTGCCTTCTCATCAATGACAAATCATTTACCCTTTTGACCTTCAATTACTCAACTGCAAATGATTTTCTCTCATTCCATTCAGCGCTCACATCCCACTATTCGCTTACTCCTTCCTGTTCTGGGCTTTTATTCTTGTCATTCCTGCTGCCTGATAAGCCTCCCACGTCAGCTGTTCTAAAGCCTCACCAGGCGAGGACCACTTTGTCCACCTGCTCAATTCGATTTCCTACCACAGTATGTGGTAGCTGTGGATTTCACATCGCAGACTCTGAAATGTCCCTACCATGCAATGCCTGTCTTAAGCTCCCGTGTAGACAACCACATCTGGCCACTTTCAGGTAAACTCACATGACCCTAGCAATGCCTCTGTCACTTCATGTTGAAAACGTCATCACATTTAGAGTTGTTTGTTTATTTTTTCTTTCTCTAACAGGGTTTATTCTAAACTCCTGAGGGATCTTATACAATAGCACTTATTGTAGATTGATGAAGAAAAGGCCTTAACTTCTCGGTCTTGGTTATCCTTGGTCCTGTGCACCTACTAACATTGTAACTCTTCCTTCGGCTTGTCAGGATTCCTTCTACCACCTCCAGGCAGCAGTTTGCTGAGATGTCACTGCGTCCTGCTTCAGTCCCCAGGGGACAGTCTGCTGCGTACCATTTCTACAGAGTTCTCTCAGCAATGAGTCCCTTAAGGAACTTCTAGCTCTTGGTAACTTCCATACCACATTCCAGAGTCCAGTGAACTTTCAAATACCTAAACTTGCCAGTTTGACAGGATGAGTTAGGGGACTCTCTCCAGACCACACTGGACTGACATTTCTACTCAAATTCCACCAATTTCGGTAATGCATAAAAGCTCCTTTATGAGGCTTGTTGGATGCCAGTATCACCTCAGGGAAGCTTGGCATCATTCTTCTCTCTTGGACCTCCAAATTCCAA
This sequence comes from Tarsius wallacei, assembly GCA_963574415.1. Taxonomy (NCBI): domain Eukaryota; kingdom Metazoa; phylum Chordata; class Mammalia; order Primates; family Tarsiidae; genus Tarsius; species Tarsius wallacei. The sequence continues at coordinate 14,497 of CAUYQG010047906.1, forward strand.
AGAAGTTTCCTCCTGCCCTCCTAGCATCTAACTGTGATGAATTGTCTTTCTCATTCTTCCCTCTACCCAGATAAATGAGTCATTCTCTGATTATGCTGGCGGTAGAGGCACTGGTGGTGGGGAATTGGTTGGAATCAATTTGCTGGTGCCCCCTGCCTTGCCTGAGAAGAAGGCCCTTGCTAAGCTTGTGAGTTTCATACAGGCAGCTAGACATGGCCAGCCATGCTTTATGCATGCCACCACTAGCACAAACCATGCCTTTGGGCAAGTTATGAAAAGGTGTTGCCTCTGGGTTAAAGGGTGTTCCTTCACACATCCAGGGCCTCCAGACCCAACAGGGACATTCCCACAGCAAGGGCCAGGCTTCCCCTACCTGAGTAGTACTTAAATCCTGCTCTGCGAGCTGCCCAGACAAGCAGCCTTGCACAAGTGCCCAGTGGACAGCTGATCCTCACAAGCCTTTCCTAGACTAACCCTGCTCACACGAACACCTTCACCCCTCTACACTTCCTCATTTGGCTCACACTTTACTCTGTGTATTTGCTTGCAAGTTGCTTTTAAATGAAAAAGAATTGGGGGAAAGACAGGGTAATATGTGATTAAGTCAGACTTGCCAAGAATCAAACTTCTGAAATTGATGAGTGCTTCCTCTTTAGGAAGGCATTATGGCCTAGAAAAGATACAAATGTGAGTCAGAGGAGTTTGAACTATAAATGCCAGTTCCGCCACTTGCTAGTGGTGTCACGTTTAGAACCTCTGTTTTCTCAAAATTTAAAGGGATAATAGTACTATCTGCCTCATGGAACTGTTGTATAAATTAAATAATGTAATAGATATAGTGTACTGTGTACACAGTTTCAAGGTACCTAAAATATTTTTAAACATTCTCATAATAAAATTATCTACCTCTACATCCTCTAAATCTGAGTTGTTTAGCCCTGGAATACGTGTTGATATGCAAAATATATCTACCATCGATTATAAATAAAATAGCACGTCAAGGGATTCAGTCACGGTTATTTAGCTGCTAAATAGTTCCTCGGCAGTAGGGGGCAGCCGTGCACACATGTTGTATAAGAGCAATAACACTTTTTTCCAAAAAACAAAGTCATGTTCTTTGCAGCAACATGGATGCAGCTAGAGACCATCATGCCAAGTGAACTATCACAGAAACAAAAAATTGAAAATCACATGTTCTCAGTCATAAGTGGGCCCTGATGGCTCATCACATGAGCACAAAGATGGGAATAACACACTGGATGCTGCTAAAGGAGAGAGAGGGAAAAGGAGGGATGTGGGACACGCAACCACATCCTAGGTACCAGGTCCACTACTGGGGATGAGAGGGCCCTCTGGAAGCCCAAACCTCACCTGCATGCAATTACGTAGTAAATTCTTACATGTAACCCACAACTCTAAAATAAAAACACTTCTTTCCTTTGAAAAACCAGAGCCTTGGTCAGACAAGAGTGTATATATTGAGCAAACTTCTTCTTTTTAGCTTCCTAAAACTTACCTTTTGAAAGTAATTCTCTGTATATACCAAAACAATATGTAAGACAGGCTCTTGTTTGTTTTTTTCTTTGTCAAGGTTTTTGTAATTTGAAGGTATCCTTCTTTGCTTTGAAAGAATATTCAACATTGGCGAACTAGGTTTATTTGTTGTTTTCTATTGCATTTAACTGTCCTTATGTGTTATTGACATATTCCTCGCCATAATTTAATATATTTAAGGGAGACCAAAAGCATCCAGTTTTTGGATATATAATTAACTAGTGAGAATCATGGTCAACATGGTCATTAAAAAAAACAAAACTTATGGTTATAATAGCCCTGCTAGTGACATACACGTATGCTAATAATGGTAACAATAATAAAAATTATTATTTATTGAGTGCTAGCTTTGTGCTGGGCACTGGGTTAAGCATACTACACAAATTATTACCTGATTCTGTCTTCACCATAGTCCCAATTTTACAGATAAGAAACTGAGGCTTTTAGAGGAAAAGACAGGTTGATATCTTCCCTCTGTTGATAGTTCATAGTTATTTTATTTAGACAAATTTTTGCTTGTCTTTTAGTCCAAATTTTTTATTTAAAAAGAAACTATTTTATTATTTGCTTTCTTTTTAGGGTTGTAACCCTTTCACACCAAATGCAAAACTGCTTATACTATCACTTGTCTGACAAGTCTCTGTGCCAACTTAACACCACACTGTCCCTGTAAGACTCACTGTAATTCTAATGAATTTCAAGATGATAATAGCTTGGCTATCTCTCAACCAGAATTTTGACTTTATGTGTGTCAATTGAATTGAATATGTGGTTGCTAAAAAGTGATATTTTAAAACAGAAAAGGAGACATCAGCTTGCCCTTATTTTCTTTTGTTTTCCATGGGAATATATACAAAAATACTTTAAAAAAATAAAAATTTTTAATACCTATAGTTTTGTTGTTGTTAATGCTGTTATTGTTGTTCATCTTTTTCCCCAGAACTTAAATCCCATGGACTGCTCAGTATCTCAAAAGAGCAATATTAGTAGGTAATTATGGGAAGATGTAGCTGAGTGTATCTTGGCTACTCTCCCAGAGGGGGTTTCCGAATTCTTTCTCCCTCCTCTCTCTTTCTCGTATTCTGTTGGCATTCCCTTCCTTCTTGAAGTTTCTTTGGCTTCTTTCCTGCCATTCTGATTTATTTTTTTCTTCCTCTCTCATGTCTTAGTCCCATATTTCTGTCTCTAACTCTACTATGTAACATCTTTTCCCAAGAGAGTTCCTCTTCAGCAAACCCCTGGACTTCTTCCCTTTTTCCTCATATTTAATCAGCCAATAAGTCCTTTTTCTTTCCAGAACTCTTACATAGCCTCTTTGGCAGATCTGATGAATTGGCTCATTCGGTTCTGTTTATTCCCCTGGTAGAACCTAGTGCCTGCTGGAGACTACAGACATCCTTGCAGTCCAGGTTCTACGTGTGGCCTGACTCCCATAAAGCAGGTAACACCCAGGCGATGCCCATGCCATCTGGAAGCAGAAACTAATTGGCAGGAAAAGTCTGTGCTGAGGTTGGCAAACTCAGTCTAGTCCCTCAGTCATGGAGTCAGTGTATTTTTTCCTGTAGCAACGTTAACAGGGTTTTCCACATCTGGCCTCTAGTTTCATGGATATTAAGAAGCAGTGTGCAGACCATTCAAACTGCCAGCAATATTTGGTCCCATAGCCATGAACTGTATGCTGGGGTCCTGGTTCTATAATTCCTGATCATGGCAGAGCCACCCATAAACCTGGTTGACCAGCTCTGCAGTGTTGTTTTGGTAGACCCACCTAGAAGTTCTGCTTAGAATCTACTCTTCTAGCCCTGTGACAATTTGAAAACATATTCCCTGTTTTAATCACTTTCATTCAAACTACCACTGAGCCCTGCCCAATTGTGATCAGCGGCAACAAACTCTCAAAGACGGGAGTCTGTTAGTGGTTACTGACATGATTGGGTCAGTGACCATCACAGGATGAGATACTGAGAGTCTGTAGCATGCAGGGACTTGGATTACCTCGCCAGCCCACTGGGGACCATGCTGATTCCCTAGGCAATTATATCATAATGATAAGACAGCATGAACAAGAAGTAGCAGAATACTCTAGTATGATCCACGGATGCCAATGGTTCAAAGATAAATTCCATTAAAAGCAAAGTGTCCTCTCACTGGGGAACCAGTATTGTGTTCTCGAGCTTGATGAGATATACCCTGCCTACAAAGAGAAAACTAAGATGTTTTTGCTCTACACCCTATTCCATTAAGATACAAAAGACTTGATGAGAATATTGGGGCATTTTGAGTTGACCTTAACTCATGTGCTGAATAACCTCTAAAGTAACTACTTTGAGTGGAGGTGAGCATTTGGAGGGCTTTCAACCAGTCTGGGCTGCAATACAAGCAGCTCAACCACTTGGCCTTATGAGTCAAAGGGTCTCTGTCTGCTCAGGGTGCTGTGCAGCGTCTATGGCAAGCCTTGATAGAAGAATCACAACTCAGACACCTGAGTTTTGAAGCAAACAAGGCTCTCTTCTTTAAGTAACTCTTCTTTTGAAAAATAGTTCAGTTGTTGGCTTGCTATAGAGCCCTGATAGAGACTAAACACCTGATCAAAGGATACCAGCTGGCTTTGCAAACAGAAGTACCCATCCTGAACTGGGTGTTGCCCGGCTCCTCAAGCTATCAAGTGAGGCACAACCAGCAGTGCAATGAGTGGGAACAGCATTTATGGAATCTGGTTGGAGCATATTCTGAAAGCACAAGTCAGTCGTATGAACAAAGTTTATACCCCAGTATGTCTACCCTGCTGCACTGACATCTTTCCTTCTGCTCGCACCTATGGCCATGTGGAAAACAAAATTCTTTTTGAAGCAGAAAAAAGGTCAAACATAAATTAAACATGGCTTCACAAGTTGTAAGCAGAATGCTGCAAATTTACAGCCCCCATCAGAGGTGGCCTTGAAGGACAGTAGAGAAACCACACTTGGGGCTGCACTTGGAACAGCCCATCTCAAAGTCCATTTTGCTTGAAAGGGGACAGATGGTCTTGTGTGGACAACTGTTGTAGTTTGGACAAATAAATGTTCAGAGACTTGGAAGGGGAAAAAATGGAATTTAGTGACAAGGAAATCTAGTGAAAAGGAAGATAGATAAGCATCCCAAAATGAGAGCAGAGTGTGGCTCACCAATAGCCAGGAGTGAAGCTTGTCAATGAACAAGAAGAAAAATAAGCCCACCTTGTAACTGTCAATAAGACTCTGCCCCAACTATCCCACTTTATGCTCAATAGGCTCATGAATAAACTGGCTTTAGCAGCAGGAGTAAAGGTAAGGCATGGCCCAGAGAGCCCAGAGAAGGTTTTTTCTCACCAAGGCTGACCTATCTATTGCCAGCAGGCTGGCTTGCCTATTGCACTGCTAGGTGTCCACATTGCTGCAGCAACCAACCTTGAATCCCATTCTTGTACTATACCCTGGTGAACCAGGCTGACACCCATCAGAAGACTGATTATGTTGGAACTGCTCCATTGTTAAGGAAACAGAAAATTGTCCTCAGTGGAAAAGACTTATGTTGGATAAGAATTTTCCTTCAGCTGGGCTCGGTGGCTCAGCCTGTAATCCCGCGCCTTTGGGAGGCTGAGGTGAGTGGATTGCCTGAGTCCGCGGGTTCGAGACGTGCCTGGGCAACTTGGCGAGACCTCATCTCTACAATAAATAAAAAAATCAGCCGGGCATGGTAACATGTGCCTGTAATTCCGGCTACTCGGAAGGCTGAGGCAGAAGGATCGCTGGAGCCCAGCAGGTCGAGGCTGCGATGGCCGGGAGTGGCCACTGCACTCCAGGCTGGGCGACAGAGTGAGACTCCAACTCAAAAAAAAAAAAGGATTTTCCTTCTCTGCCTACCATACTCCCTCCTGCAACACAATCTGCCTTATTCATCATCATGGTCTCCAACAATATTGCTTCTCAACAAAGAACTCATGTCAAGTCACAAGAATTAAAGCAGTCAAAGGTTTTCTTGCTGTTACTATATACTTCATCATCTGAGAGCAATTGACCTACAGAGCACTCAGTTCCAGGACCAGGTGGCAAGCAACATTTTGCTAAGTTGGTGTTATTCTCGATGTGGTTATTTGCTCAGAATCAGCAACCATCCTGGGTGCTGATTCTTCCATAAATTCCTCTGGAATCCAAAGGGTGGGAGTGAGGGTGGCATCTCTTAACATGGTACCTAATAATTAAGTCACAAAACTTTCATCAACATCAGTTTAACTGTGGTTCTGATGATTTAGAAGTTTTAAATCCCAAGAACAGAATTACCCCACCGTTAGACACAACTGTGTTCCCATAACTAAGAACTACCCTTTGGCCATTTCAGGTCCCTTGTGTCCCTGAATAAACAGTCAAAAAACAGGGGTTGCCACACTGACTGGAAATAGTAGATTGATTATCAAGGGGAAATGGAGTTCCTGTTAAATTATGAAGTTGATGGGAAATCTCGTGTCATGTTAAGTAATAAAAGTCAATGGAAGACTGTGGGAACCAATATAACAAGGACCTGCCTAAGTTTCATAACCCTTATGAATGAAGATTTGAGTTACTTCCTAAATAAAGACCCTATCCTGCTGAGGGGCTAGCTAAAGACAAGGGAACATGGAATTGACAGTGAAGTAAGAAAGGTATAAACAATAAATACCAAGTGAACTTCCTGGTCAGTTGCAAAAGTGAACATTATTTGTTGTTATAACTAATATATTTCTTCTCTCCATGCTCTCACATTTTTTTCTCTCACCCTTTTTTCTACTATTTTACATAGGGCTTGTTGGTGGATGTTAACATCCTAAATTTGTCCATATGTTATAGTATAACAATACAGGACTCATCATCGAGGGTACCTGACCCTAAACCAGGCAAAGTGAAGACCAGTGGGAGGCCCAAACTTCACCTGTACATAGACCACCTATATACCTAATCCTGACTTGTACCCCACATCTTTAAATTTATATATATATATATGATTTTATATATGACAAAACAATACAGGACTATGATTAAACTAATGGAGGAAGGACCAACAACCAGAGGTGAATGCTGCAGCAGATGACATTTGGGGTCTCTGCTTTGGGGAAAAGTTAAAAGTATTTGTCTTTGCATGAAGGATGGTTTTGTTACAATCATAAAAACATTCTTTGTTGCTATTGCTGTGGTCTGAAAGTTTAAGTGTGGGAAGTTGGGAGAATTGTGGGTCTCAAGTAGTCATGACTGTGACCGGTGGCAAGAGTTGGGCACTGGCTCCATCAAGTCCATACCAACCTCCTTGTACCTGATCTTGCTGCAAACTGAAGGCTGAGAAACCAAAAACTATATTTCCCAGACATTCTTCTAGCTCAGATGTGCTATGTGACTGCCATTCTAACCTTCTCTGAGATGTAAGAAAGAATGAGAGAAGAGTTTTTAAACCAAGATTTGGGCTATGTTCTTAGTTGCAATGGACAGTTCAAGAGTGTTTGGGTCAGAAAGATGGGAGTTTGAATCCCTACTCTACTGCCCAATCCTATGAAAATGTGGGCAATTTATTGGCCTTCTCAGAGCTGAGCCTCAATATCCTATGTACAAAATGTTAGCCCATACCCAGAAGAATTATCACAAGAAATAGGTGTGAACAACCTAGTGTGATACCTGGACAAATCATGAAATGTCATTTTCCTAACCCTTAACAATTGACAGATCTCTCTGGCAGTCAGACAACTGGTCATATATTTTTCAGGGACATATGAATAAAAAAATATGCAATATTATAAGAACAATAAGGAAAAAAAAGTACGATGTTATCTAACAGGGCATGAAGCCAGGGGAAATCTTATACTGACTGGGCTCAGATTTTTTTTTTTTTTTTTTTTGCTAGAAAGTTATCTGGGCAAAAACCCCTTTCAGTGTGCAAATCCAAGTCCAATATTACGTTAAAACTTTTGGACTGGGGGCACATAACATCCATAAGGATATCTGATCCCAAACTAGGCAAAGTGGGGACCAAAGGGAGGCCCAAACTTTACCTGTATGATAACCACTTGTACACCTAATCCTGAATTGTACCCCACATCTTTAAAATAAAAAATAAAATCAATTTTTAAAAAACTTTTGGACTATATAACTGTTTAAACAGATATGTTTAAACATATCTTTTCATAGTTTACAGGTGACAGAACTATGTTCCTATGCAGCCTCTCTTTCCTCTACCATCTCGATTTATTTCTGTCTTGGAGTAGGAGGTGCTTTTTAATACAGAGCAATTGCCTGCAGGGATATTTTTTTTTAATAATTTCCAGGTTAATGTTCCTAAAATATGTTGTTACATGCTCTCTACTTTCATGTTAAAGCAGAACTATCTGAAATGCTTGTTCTCAAAATTCACTCGTGGTTTTAATTTCCAGATATGAAAAGAATAAAAATTCAAATAGTTTCTTCACAGTGGAAACCACCACTTTTTAAACAATGAAGTGAAGTTAGCTGTCTGGGTTGGCTGTCCTACTGAGGTTATTATTCTAGAAATTTTTGGCATCTCATAACCCTGGGCAGAAGAAGAAAGCTATTCATTATCCAGTAACAAAATACACAATGTGGGATGTATTTTCTAGTATAAACTTCTCAGTACTTCCCATAACGAAGGTGGAGTAAGTTCCTCTTTCAGACAACTGGTTTGGAGGAGAAAAGGAACCTATTTTCTTTTATAGAAACATGTCACGGATTTGATGAAAGTGGTATGTCATGCTTAAATATTTGCAAACTATGCCAATTTGATTTTTTTATCATAACCAGAAATATAGAAATAATGAGCAGATATTTAGGTATATGCCTTTATAAGTATAGTACTTAGATATTATTTAATAAATATTAATTCCACTTATATACCAAGGGGTAATAGGAAGGGGGTAAATGGAAAATTAAGAGATAAAAGAAAAAAAATGACTGAGACAGTATCTAAAGAGAAGGGAAAGACTACATTAAAAGGAGAGAAAGAGGAAGACAAAAAATGAAAAAAGAGAGATAGGGAACTCTAAAATGTAAATAGGAAACACAGTGCTAAAGAAACTGAATTCAAAGTTGAGATCTTGGGGTGAGTCTAAGAGTGAAACTATTTATTCTTCTGTCTTCTCTATTTGTCAAGTCTGTGTTTTCACCACTGCATCATTCATGCTCGGCACAAGTCAACAGACCCTTGTTCCATAATTGAGTGGGGTGGAAGAATCATCATGGAACCACTGAATGTCAGTTGCAAAGACCTTGAAAGATATTCTCTCTCTATAGTCATTGTCTGGCCTATGTTGGTTCTTTCCAGTAATAAAAAAATACATTCTCAAGGCAGTTGGAGATAGCTTTCTTCTAATAGGATAAAACCTCCTGCCTGTATCCACCACTAATTTAGCACTCGGAACTGTAACCAGCATATCTAATCACTCTTGTACAGGACAGTCCAATAGAAGCCAGCTCTGCATACCCTTCAAGATCACCTTGAAACCTCACTGGTTACTCATACCAATCTCCAGTGCCCTCATTATTATGACCCTATCCTCTGAACGTGTTTTTCTCCTCTTTTTTTCTCTTTTTCAAAATATGGCTCATTCTCTTGGTGTGATCTGAACAACACAAAGGAAATGGGTCTTGTTCTAGAAATTGTAGGTGTTACAGTGATATCTTCCATTCAAATGACTTTGGAGGGGGGCAGCCACATCATAATAGGAAGAGCTCACCCCTGAGAAGCCCTTTGTAGTTTACATGCTTCATCCTCTCCTCTGGGTACAAAGCTATGGGAAGTTTTTGAAGTAGAACAAGAGAGATCGTCTTTGACCAAACAAACTACATGCACCAACTCTCCTTCCCAAGTGCTCTTTTCCTCCAGCTTCTGCACTTAGTAGAGCTGCCCCTGGACTCATCCTTACTCGTCAACATGCTGCAAGCCTCTTACATTAACTGCCTTTCTCAACAATTCCCCTCCAAATTCTTTCCCAGCCAAACTCTTCTTCTTGCCCAGCATGCTGGTTAAGAGGGTGAGTACTTAACCAGGTTACACCACAACTTAGCTGCATGAATCCAGGCAATTTGACCTCCTTTCCCTCTCCTGTAAAATGAGGATAATAAGGCTGACCTCCTTGAGTCCTTGAGAGACATAGCAAAAGGTGTAAACCCCTAGAACAGGGCCCAGGACTCACTGAGTCCTGAGGAACATGAATTAGTATCACAGTTCTTATCCTGGGTCTGCCTCTTAAGGAAGACCCTGTAATTTATACACACTTATGACTGACTGACTATTGGCTCCAAAGGACCATGTGAAAGACTTTTTAATACTGAGCTGCTGAAACAGTATGCAAAATTATACGAACACAAGCATTTTCCTCTGAAATTATCTACCCAGACTGCACACTAGAGTACTCTAGGGGAGTTTTTAAAAACACTGGTTCTCAACTTCTCTCCCCTCCCTAGATTTTTTTTTTTTTTTTTTTTTTTTGAAGGTGGGGTTGCACTGTCACCCCAGCTGGCGTACAGTGGCACAATTATGGCTCACCACAGTCTCAACCTCCTGGGCTCAGGCAATCCTTCTGCCTCAGCCTCCCAAGTAGCTGAGACTACAGTTGTGTTAAATTTTGGGGAAACAAGATCTTACCATGTTGCCCAGGCTGGTCTGGACCTCCTGGGCACAAACGTCCTCTCATCTTGGCCTTCCAAAGTGCTGGGATTACAGGTTTGAGCAACCGCGCCTGGCTGGAAACTGCTTCTTAACAAGCAACCCCAGGTACTATCGG